>JAUZNK010065396.1:0-14513 GCA_035046665.1 Euphysa ruthae
AAATTCGCTCAACCAAACAACCCGACCAATTTGAGCTAGCGTTGCATTACGCAATGAGTTTTGCTCAGAATCTCAGAGGTAACATGGAAATAAATTTCCGCCAGAGGTGGGAGTCGAACTCGTAGCCTTTCGTTCTGGAGGACGATAAAAAAGGATATTTGGACAATGAGGAGGAAAAAAACAAGCCGTCGCATGTTCTTGCAGACTTTTAAGTCATATCTAGGGATTTTAAATTGTCAATATTAAAATATTTTATTATTTGAACTATGTTTCCTGCGTTTTTACCTTGTTTCCTGGCAGAAAATTTTCCATAATTTTCAAAATTTGAAGGTTGATATCTCTTGATTGAAATAATCATTTGATCTAAAATTTTCACAGATTGTTCTTCATGTTATTTAAAATCAACTGAGGGAAGGAAATAAAATTTTGTGTTTCAGAGCTTTAGTTATAGCAATTTCATATTGGATACTTATGTTTCATTTTGGATGCTATTGTCCTCAATTCTATATCTTCTGATAAAATTTCTTAATCAAAAACTGCTACTCTCACCCGAATCATATTATCTTAAAAAACATACACACCAATTTTTAAGCATATCTGAAGAGACCTTAGTTATCTTGTCACAAAAAAGTCGTGATTTTTCGACGTCTGTATGTGAAAATCATGGGCAATCAAGACAATTTTTTTTTTGACAATATGATTTTTTTTGGGGAACCACCTTATTTTGCCGTTTGAAGTTATTCATGACACGGATTTGATATTTTACATTTGTTTCTTCGTCATGTATATATAATATATACCTTCGCATTCAATGATAAGACAATGGTTCATTATAATGCTTTTAAGAGAAATAATATTTCTTTGCTACAATTTGTATGATACATTTGTTTAGTTGAGCAGTTAACTTATCAGTTTTTAAATTTTATAACACTCCAGTATTTAATGTGGTATATATTATATGCAAGCATACACAAGTATTTTTTTTTTAGTGCATTTTGGTTTAGTTGAGCAGTTAACTTATCTGTTTTGAAATCTGATAACATTCTACTATTTATTATAGTATATCCATTATATGCTAGGATATAAAAATGTTTTAATTTGGTTACTTCGCAAACTTTGGTTTAGTTGTGCAGTTAATTTATCAGTTTTGAAATTTGATAATATTCTAGTATATATTTTAGTATATGTTATATGCTGGCATACAAAAATAGTTTATATGCTAGCATACAAATATATTCTTTATTCAAATATTTCCTGTTTTAAGCAGCTTAAATAGCTTTTGGCTGATGTTACGCAAGTTTTTTTGTCTCCTAACAGTCTTTAATACGTATATTATGAATTTGGAACATAGGACGAGGACAGACATACACCATCTAAATTCTGCTATAATATGTTATATATCTTTCTAGCAGTTTTAAAGAGGAAGTCCAGAAAAAAAATCTTTTTAATTCTCTAAAATCATCAGAATCTTCTTCAAATAATAATATCAGAAAGTATTCACTTTTTTCTCAACGTAAATTTTAATTTTTTTCTGTTCGTAAACACTAGAGTTTTTCAACCATGAAACCGAACAGCAAAACTTTTGAAGACTAAGTTCTAGAAACAACTGTGACATAAAAACTTTCAAAAACACTATTTCTCGTGTACTGAAGTAACGTTCATGATCTATAAAAGTTTATATTCTTTTCAAGTTTTAGCACAAAATGGTTAATTTTTCTACTTTTACATGCCAAAACCGATCAACAAGTAATCCATATTTAAAGTTTCGGCGCTAATGCAATTTCGTACCACTCCCCTTTTTTTATTAATGACTCTCATTCAGAATTTTATGCTGATCAACAATCATATAAGAACCTGTGTATAAAAAGTTAACAGGAAAAAAACCACCCAGGAAAAAGCCACCAGGAAAAAAGCCACCTAGGAAATTTGCCACCCGGAAATGTGCCACCCAGCAAAAAGCAACTTTAGGAAAAAAAATTATTTTGCAAAATATGGGACTTTGCATAGCTTCAATCAAAGTTGGCGTTGACGACACTGTTCCGGAACAACTGCACGAACACATATATCAACCGTCTGAAGTCAAATGTGAAATCCAGCGCATGAAAAACCGATAAAAAAAGTAAATCACAGACCACGCATGATCCAATCCAGAAAATACTTACGTACGAGCTTCAATACTTCCAATAGAGGATCAACTAACATTAACTGGCAATAGATTTTTTGATCTTTGACAGTGGTGTCAATGATCTTCACCGGATGTTTATATTTGCTATAGTGCAAGCTTTGCAGTTACTTGCAAACTCTAAAGATTGGTTGGGTGCTGGTATTTTAAAAGTATGCCCAGATATATTTTTTTCAAATCTATACCGTACACACGAAGTTTGGTGAACGAGTGCTACCATGTATTTATGCCTTACTACCAAATAATCAAGAGGTCACATACAGCCGCCTATTTCGTGAAAATTCAGCAGCAGTTGAACCATTAGGAAATGGACAATCGAGAATGATGTTCGATTATGAAAGGGCCGCTATCAACGCTGCACAGTGCGTTTTTGAAATATTGGAGGTTAGCTGCTGTGTTTTTTTCAGTTATCATCGAACTTTATGGAAACACATACATGGTATGTACATTGCATAAATGACGGGGAGTTTGCATTATAGAAGCGTTAGCATTTGTACCGACACAGGATGTAATCGACAGCTTTGATTTGCTTTGCGATCAAATTCGGATAGTTTATGATGACGAGGCAGATGACAGATGATGGATTATTTGAAGGAAAATTATATAGGTTATTTTTAAAACAGATATATCTGACCATTTTCCAACATTTTTAGTAATTCGCAATATTTTCAATAAACCTAAAATTCCGATTAAACTTTTTCAAAAGAATTATAAATAAGAAAAAATTGGACTCTTTTTTAAAAAGTCTCTTACCGAAGCTCTGTGGAATGATTTCTTTAAATCTAATAATGCTAACTTAGCATTTTCATCTTTCTCCGAGAAAATTCAAAGCATTTTTAATGATACAT
Organism: Euphysa ruthae; assembly: GCA_035046665.1. Taxonomy (NCBI): domain Eukaryota; kingdom Metazoa; phylum Cnidaria; class Hydrozoa; order Anthoathecata; family Corymorphidae; genus Euphysa; species Euphysa ruthae. The sequence goes on from JAUZNK010065396.1 coordinate 3,031, forward strand.
GCCCTCTATCTGAAGTAATACTTAAATCCAAAAAAATACTATACCCTTGGATGGTATTAATTCTCAAAGAGAAAGCAAAAACTTTATAATAAGTTTTTGAAATCCCGTTCAACAATTGATCAAAATAACTATAAAAAGTACAAAAATCTTTTCCAAAAATTTGTTAAAAAAACCAAAGCTAATTACTACTCAAAACTAATAAACAAAAACAAGCGTAATTCTAAAAAAACTTGGTAAATTATTAATTAAATAACTGGACGTAAAAAAGTATTTAACGACGCTCTTCCCAATATAATAAAACACAATGGAACTACCCTTTATGATAAACAGAAAATATGCAGTGAATTTAATAAGTATTTTGTTAATATTGGTCCCAACTTAGCTATAAACATTCCTCCTGTAAATAAAAATTTTAAATAATTTCTGAATGACCGAATCAATACAGTTCTTCTTGACAATGAGCTAACTCATCAAGAACTTAATGAAGCAATTTCTGCTCCTAAAATTAATAAAGCTGCTGGTTATGACGATTTAAATAGTAATTTTATCTTACATATTATCAGCAGCATCAGAAAACTTTTATACGTCATCTTAAATTTATCTCCAAAAGAAGGAACATACCTTGCTATTTTGAAAGTCTCTAAAATAACTCCGGTTTAAAAAAAGGGTAACCCAGCATTGCTTTCTAACTACAGGCCTATTTCATTAACTCTAGTTATTTCAAAAATCTTTCAACGAGTTATGTATAATAGACTTTATTCTTACTTTATTTCTTATAAACTCCTTTATAAGAAACAATTTGGTTTTCAAAAACACTGCTCTACTGAACACGCTATTCTTGAACTGGTTGAACAGAAAACTAAATCTTTTGAAAACAACACATTTTTGTTAGAGGTCTTTGTAGACCTATCCAAAACATTTCATACAGCTTATAATGATATCTTGTAAGACAAACTATGTTACTATGGAATTAGAGGTAGATCATTTGATTGGATTAAAAGCTTAAATCTAGAAGACAATTTGTTATTAATAAAAACTCAGTATTAAAAGAGGTTCTGTGAGGTGTTCCACAAGGGTCGATTCTGGGTCAATTACTTTTAAAATTTATATCAACGATAGGTATAAGCATCCAATACCATATCATCGATTATTTATGCCGACGACACAAACTTTTTCCTTAGAAATAACAATGTCAAAACCCTTTTTGATGTCATGAACCATGAATCAGAAAAAGTTAATGTGTGGCTCAAGGCAAAAAAACTTTTCTTAAACACAGATAAAAAAAATTCGCACTTTTTCACAAGATCTCACAAACCGACAACCTTCCCTTAAAATTACCAAATTTATCTATAAACCACAAAACTATCGAACGAAAAAGTTGCTTGAAATTTCTTGGTGTTTTGATTGATGAAAACTTATCTTGCAAAAGCTATATCACAACATTGGAATATAAACTCGTATGCGTTATTGGTCTGCTATACAAATCGAGACCCTATCTAAACATGCAATCTCGTAAACTATTGTATTTCAATTTTATACACAGTCACCTTTCATATGCTAATATTGCCTGGGGGGCTGCCCACAAAACCAATCTAATAAAATTATTAAATCTTCATAAACACGCCTGCAAAACGATAACGTACAAAAAAAAGAAGTGATAACGCGTTACCTGTAATGGAAGATTTAAAAATTCTGAATATATACAACTTAATTATATATCAAGTCCTGATTTTTACGTTCAAAGTTACTAAAAAAGAAGTCTCACCAAGTTTTGATCAATTTTTCGATCTCAATATTTCCGATATTGATTTGCGATCTAATCATAGAAAAACATATACTCAACAAAAAAACTCCTATAAACAAGTAGAACATTCTATCTCTTACACAGGTCCTAAACTTTGGAACTCTCTAAGTTGTGAATTAAAACGTGTCAAAAGTCTTAATAACTTCAAAAAAAATTTAAAATGTTTTCGTTAATGCACAATAAAATGTTTTTAGCATCGATTGAGACCTTTTTATTAGCTTATCTTTTAATAACTTAGTAACTACTTTAATCTAATTTTTCTTTCGTCCACCCTTAACCACCCCCACCTCCTTTTTTGTTTGTTATTTTATTTGCATTTTCCTAAATATCTCATTTAGTTAATATAATTCCTGCAACTAAAATTGATACCTTACAAAGGGTTCTCTGAAAAGATACTCGATATTCTAGTGACTTATCTTCTAGGTTTCTCTTGCAATCTGAACATAGCTAAGTCTTTTCATATTAATTAATTTTTTCTTAAATTTGAACTTGTGTAATTATTTGTCTTTATTGACATTTCAAACTTATAATGTTTATGCATGTTTTCTTAGTATTTATTAGGGGAAGTAATTGTATTTATACTTATGCTATGTCTTATGTTGGTAAAAAACGTGTGCCCATACCAGAACATCTGAACTTCCAAGATATAAATTCAAATTCATCAATACTTGAATCGTCGTTACATCGAGATATAGCTTGGGTTTTAGTTGGAGCTGTTGGAACAGAAATGACAGAAGGAACCAATGCCAACATTAGTTCTGATGAGTTTTCTGTTATTGGTTTGAAGGCTACATTTATGAGGAATACTTCCTGCATTGAAACTATGAAATATAAACTTGAATATTTACTCGTTGTTCCGTTTCCACTCAGTGTTAACATTATTAAATGGTACATGGATATGATTTTACAAATGACTGAAGACTTAAAAATAAATAATATATTTCTACATGCAGATGAAGCTATCCACAGTAAAGTGTTAATAATTTCATGGTTACACCAAGGAAAATACAAAAAAATTATTACAGAAATTGGAGCATTCCACACACGTTAATTTAAAGATCATGTATAAAAAATACGTGGATACAAGACTGTTGGTTGATTTAGGCGCTATTGTGGTTGGCTCAGTAAGTTAAGCTTTGAAGGCAAACGTTATTATAGAGGCGTCGAGTTACATAAAAAATCTTTTAGTGCACTAATGAGGTGTAAAATAAGAGGTATTGCAATTATTGATCAACAAATTTAAAATAATATTAACAAATTATGTCAATCAACGAATTTCGAAAATATTGAAGCATTCCTTAATTTAAATTCGTTTAAATCGTACTGTGCAAAAGTTATGAAAGCAACAAATGGCACTCAACCCAGAATTACGATCGAGTATCTGAATGATGTATCGTCTATGTTAGCTTTTGTTTACTCAGTAAGAAAGAAATAAATATATTGAGCTACATCTGGCAGCTGAAAGATCGTTATTGTGAAATTTTTTTGCATCAAGATACCTGACAGCGCAGCACGTCAATTTTGAAATTATTCAAGAACGTAGGCCTGAAGTTTGAGATGATCTAATTAAATTAATTAAGGATAAATTTAATGGTTCACTGACTGGTAATACGTTTTCAACAATTCACGATGACCTTATCACTAAAATACGCGGTAGATGCAGGGCGGATACAGCACATCACTGGAAACCACCGAAGATTTCATAAAAAATAGTCACAATATGGCAAAGGTTAAGGAGAAACTGAGTTTATTAACTTAGTCTGTTCATAAAAAAACTACTGCAGGTGCAAGAGTTCAACACGATAAAATCGTTACTGACCTAGTGGATAAATTTGATCAGTATATAGATCCAATCATTATTGTTCCTGTTCGACACATTAAAACCGGGGCAGAAATAAATCTTTCCATTATAACTGGCCTTTTAAAATCGAATGAAACCGGTGAAAAATGTTTCAGTGAATTTATTAAAGAAAGGAAAACACCGCCAGGTGAAGACAATGGAAATACCGCCAGGTGAAGACAATGGAAATACCGTCAGGTGAAGACAATGGAAATACCGCCTGTTGAAGACAATGGAAATACCGCCAGGTGAAGACAATTGAAATACCGCCAGGTGAAGACAATGGAAATACCGTCATGTGAAGACAATGGAAATACCGCCAGGTGAAGACAATGGAAATGTATTTCACTCAATTACAAAACAGAAAATAAAGACAGGATTAGAAAAGAAAAAAAAAAATAAATCAAAAGAGATAGACATTCTAAAAGAAGACCGACAAGCTTTCGGTATCCTAGTGGGAAAAGTGTCAACTCCAGAAGAATCGTTAGAGTTCCCACTTACAACGGCACCATTAGCAGATCCAAATTTAAATCTGAAACAGTCCTATAAATTAACGTTTAGAAATCATCTAATTAACGAATTTAATTCGATTGTAGAAATGCTAGACGTGATAATGAACTGGTATATAGATGGCGTGGCAGCTGTAAACGCTGTCTGCTCAAACGGGGCATGGTAGCTATACGCAGATGCACTACTTCAGTACTACACCCCGTACTACAATGGTACCGATGTAAGGACAGTCTCAATGATATTTGATTCGTTTAACAATATACCAATAAAACAATTGACTCAAAGTGATAGGTAAACCGGAAGAAGTGTCTATATCACCAGCATTTTATAGGAAATGCCAAAAGGAGACGAGTGGAGACGTTTCCTGTCGAACTACCACAACAAAACTAAATTGATTAAGTTAATTTTCAATTAATTCAAGTGCGATGATGTTAGAAGTAACTTATTCTCACCTCTAAGTGTAACCCAAGAAGAAAATATGGTACATATCTAGCAGTGGCGTTCTTCCAATACTAAATTCAAACCAAATTGAAACTATACACGTTTAATTCTGGAAGCAACTAAATCAGATTCTCAAGTTGTAATAAAAGCTACTGATATAGAAGTACTCATTCTCATGTGTTATGATCATGCTAAATTAAGCCTTTCTAATGGCTGGTATAAGAATACCAGTCATGGGACGTTTGTAAAAATACGTGCTATCCGTGATAATTTCAACGATTTAAAATTTTGCTGCGTACCATAGTATCACTGGTTGTGATACAACATCGTATTCATCGGGAATAGGAAAAATAAGACCCTTTCAAAAACTCGTAAATAGCAACTCTCATGAATTGTTTCTAGGTTTAGGTAGCAGTGACTTTTTTTTCACACTGTGACGTAGAGCGGGAAAAAGACAGAATCCATAACTGATACACGAGTAACAAAGTAAAATAGAAAATAAAATCGAGTGTGACGTTAATACCAGATTAGTAGTAGTAGACTTTGTCAACATCTGAAACGCGCAGATCTGCAAACGTATATTTGGTTACAATGTACTAAACAACATATGGCTATTTCAGCAGTCAACGATGGAGAGTGGACTTAGAATGATGGATTGATAACTCCAGTGTGGTTGCCTCAGTGTCTATCGAACAAGAAACCAAAACGTGCACCAAAAGTATTCGAATACTTTCACTAGATTTTTTACTTATTGAGACGTACTATTATTCATATATTTTTATAACATAACGCGATCGTTTTATTTATCTTATAAAGATATTGATTAACTAATTCGGGGTAAGTTATTAAGTAAGGGCTAAGGAGATAAATAAATAGATCAGTTCAAAAGGTTTAAGAGCATGATACTGTAGTTTTCTAAAAATCTCAATATCAGACATTATTAACAGTAGAAAGTAGGTGCAAATATGGCGCTTAAGAAAAGTTATCCGATTCGTAATCGTATTAAAAATGAAGATGCTATAAATAATTTACTTTTATTATAATTAGATTAAGGATTATATTAACTTTAAAATGATATAATATGTTTACTTTCAACATTTTTTCAGCGAGATATTAATGTTTTTTGTAACAAGTATATTTTTATTGTTGACACTGTTCTTTCCACCAAGTTCGAGCATGTGTTTTCAAACCTGAGAAGGATTTTTGTTGAAAAACATAGTCATGTTTTATATTAATGGAAAGCTCATAATTTTACTAACTTATTTTAGCAAAATAAATACCAATTTAAACATCATACTTTTTCGTGGCCAAAAACTGGATTTATTCTGTTTTGTATTTTGAAAATGCGCAAAATCAGTCTTTTTTCTTCTTTAGATTTGAGTCAATATCTGGTAAAGGTTGTTCTTTTTAAGCTTTCTTTCATTATATTCAGACGATGGACTATATTAGCTTTATATATGTTTACTTTTGATCTTTCTTCAGCAAGATATTGATGTTTTTTTTTTTTAACAATGGTATTTTTATTGTTTACACTGTTTTTTATATGTATCCATGATTTTAAAATAATTTATTGTCTTATCATAGTTTCGTAAACAGCTTAATTTTAATTGATTTAACTCACAGATACAACACAATAAGAAGACAAAAAACCGAAAATAAACTTTTGCGCGTAACTTTTGCACTGGGCAATCGAACCCCGGCCTTCTGAGCAGCAGTTCAGAGTACTAACTACTATACTACAGTATTTTAAACAAGTATTAAAACACAAATAAAATCGACTTCTAAATCTTCAGGGGGTAAAACAATTAAGAAGTATTACATTTAAGAAGCAAAACACATTTAATTAAATAAAAGTTTGCCACAAAAATTCTAAATTAATTAAGTTCACGCTAATCATCAAGTGATAATATCATCCCCAAAACTGTATTCAATATTACATAGTGAAATTCATTGTTTACCCCCTGGATTAAAAAAAAATAGAAGCGTAAATAATTATCTTGATAACCGCTTATTTAGAGCATATGGTGTTTATATAAATATTAATCAGCATTAAATTACCTTTCCAGTCATATGTAAAGTTAATTATGGAATTATCTTAGCGCAAAATTCTAAGTTAGGGTGGCCCATTGTTTTAAAAAACTTTTTTTGTGCCCACATCTTATTTCCAATCATTCAAAAATTTGACCGGAAAATGGATCAGGTTCTCCCTGAACTGCACCTGTATAAACAGCGTTTTCCAATTAAATTGATCAATGTTATGTTGTTATATATCTTTTATTTCTTTTAGGGGGCGGGAAAACTACATTGCCAACATTTTTTTTGTTGATATCGTTGCAAAGAAATATTTTCTTAACCATCGAAGTTGAATGAACAGCAGGCTAGACTAGATCTGGCCCGAACACGCTCACGAGGCAACGATCATAAAGTAGTTCGAACTAAACTTCTGCGAATGAATTCAACGAGGTAATCTGGGATCATGTCGCGATTTTTTGGGCCAAACATCGATTTAAATTTTTTGCTTTTGGCTGCTACCACATTGCTTCCATATGGTTTGTCGTCACTCCAGTGTTAGGATCTACAGTTGTGTTAGGATCAAGTTGTATTGATGGCTATCAACACCGTGTTGAAAGCCTTGCGCAGAGATGGCGTTATAAAGCGCCCACATTTTGATGAGCTTAGATCGCATGACACATTTGATGAACAGTGTGCATTATTGCATGTTTTTAGGAACATAACAGTTACGCTAATTACACTTACGAACTAATTACCCTTAACTTACGAACTAATCACCCTTATGAATTACAGTAATTGTATTATTTAACGACAACATGATTATTTATTATTCTCTAAGGGGTTTTGTCAAAATATATAAACTCAATAATTTTTATGAAAAACAGTTAAAACTCCAAGTAAAATAAGTTATTCTCTAGCTTAAAGAAAATCATAACACATAATTTCTGCATCCGGTTTAATCCATTGCGTAATAATGGGAATTAACGCAGCAGCATTGCGACGTAGAACTGGAATCAAAATACCCTCCTTAGTTTGAGGAACTTATCCTTCAAAAATCCACTGCTCCGGCATAATTCTCCCTTGGTTTTGTTTTCGTCGAGAAAAAACTACTCATCGATTTCCACTATATTCCCGATGCCACCTATCTGGACAGGATTCCAGCCGACCACAGAATGTTCAATTCCGATTAAAAGTTCGTGTTTCACGTCTGTCACAAACATTCTTTTGGACTTGCAAGCACTTCAGCACCATAGATAAGTAATTCCGAGAATTTTTCTCAACTCTAAATAAGATGTTTCAAAAAAGTTTCTTTGCATAATGCTTATTTTTTTTTTTTGCACTCCTTTACTGGATAGGGCCAAGTAGCTTCGTCAACAGCACGATTCAAGAGATTCCAGAGACCTACGCTTTTTCAACTGATTGGTTATGAAGTAAAAAAGCTATTCACTAAGCAGAGACAAATCTTTACTTCAAAGATAGAGTAGATATAAATAAATATGATAAATATGATTAAATCAAATCTCAAGTTTTTCAAAGAAATTTCAAACTCAATATCTTTTATTTCGTCTTCCTTAACGATAAATAATTCGTCCTCAATATCCTTCAGTAGTTCTAGAATGTTACCATGGTGGTCATTTTGCATTTCTGTAGTTTTCTCTGGCTGTTCATCTATTGGGATTGGTCTTGGTTATAACTTAAAATTGCGTTTGTTCAGTTGAGGATTTTATGCTATGTGGAAGTAGCACTACCTAGCAATTTTCTAGTCCTTCTTGATTTATTTTATCATATCACTTCCATCTGCTGTGATGAGACAGCTGGTTTTGTGAAGGCATCTGAATGGCGCTAAATCATATTCTGGCTTGGCAATGATTCTGTGCGACTCTCCAATAGTTTTCAAAAACATTCAAATTTAGAAATATTCGATTTGAACCCATATTAAAATCGTTCGATAATCAAGAGATACGATCTATCTGCATTTGGCTTGGTTTACACTCAGTAACCATAAATTATATACTTTTTTCCTTGAAAAAAGCAAATAATGACCAAATAATGAAAAAACTTGGCGCGATGTAGTTCAGCTGAATATTGATTGAATAGAGGAATATAAGGAGAAAATTAGAGAATTTTAAAGACCAATAACTTTTTTCTGTTGATTGCCAGATCCGTTCTTTTATGATTATTGATAAGCTTAAAATTCTGGATAAGAGTCATAAATAAAAAAGGAGGGGTTGAGGTTACGAAAGTGCAATAGCGCCAAATTTTCACCAAATACCATCTAATAAACATAAATTATTTTTACAAAATAACTGCAATATATCAAGAAACTGCTGTAATTTCGAACTTATTTGTGTTTTAAAATGGGGCCAACAAATAGTTTTTGGGTTTAATACTGGTGTACTTTGAGCACCAATTTGAGCTTAGGTAAAAAAAAATCATTGGTTCCGAGGCGTTTTCCAAACACACAGCGCTAGGATCCGGAGACCAATGCCTAATCGGCTCGGCCAGACAACCATATTCATACAAATAACCAGAAAAAGCTAAAGATACCTGCACAATAAATCACCGGAAAAATCTTTAAATGAATAAAAAATGGTAAAAAAACTTAGAAAATGTGGATAAAAATGACACGAAAAAATCTAGACACAAATTTAACAAACAAAAGGTGCTCAATAAAATCTAATAACTGCTTAAACTTTACAATTTCAGAAAATTATACCATGTTAAAAATCCTTACAAATAAAAATTCCTGGAAGGAAGTGATAGTGCAAAGAAGTTCCTAGGAAAACAATCTCACAAAAATAAAAAATATTGATTAATAAATGATAATCAACATGATTTTTTTTAAATTTTTTCATATTTGTCAAGAAGTATCAGGCATACAGCATAGCGTTTATCTGATCTAATATTTTTTAAATGGCTTGGTTGCAGCAGGTTTACGTTTTTCATTTTTTCTCTATGGCTCTTTTTATCAAGTTTGCTGATAATTTTTGAGGAATTATTTTTAGTTCTAATGGAATCTTTATCGTATAAATATGGAAGCACAACAATGTTAAAATATGTCGCAAGTTTTGGTATAAAGTCTTGACAAAATTATCAGGATGTGCAGAAACAAAAAAAGTACATAGTTCTTAAAAAATCTCAAAATCACAATATTTTACGAAAGTGAAGTTAGATATTCAGAGATACTATACATTATTTCACGAACGTTTAAATACTGAGATTTCTGCAAGACTCCTATATTTTACGCGGCGAGCTAGATAAAAATAATGCGAGAGACATTTCAAGCAGTTTAAACAAGGTTTAAAAGTTCTGTACAATAAAATAAAATGTGCCACTTACAAATTTTGTACGTTTTTCGTAAATTTCGCATGAAATATTCTGTAACTTTTAAATCTTAAAAAAAATTTATTTTATTTTAACTTTTAAAACTTTGTAACTGGGAGCAAAAATAACTAACTGGGAAGGTAACATTATACTTTTTATTTTATTGTATTTGGTGTGCTAAAAAAATATTTTTTCAGGATGTTTGAAATACGGGGCTAATAAACATGAGTCGGGACATTTTTAACCATGCAGTAGATTTTATTATGGCTAGTTAGTACAACTTAAATTTTTAAAATTTGTTAATTTATATTTTTTATTAAGATTTCTCTGTTGAAGAGAGCTTTCTTGTTTTCAAGTTGAAAGATTTTAACATTTTGGCATCAATGAAAATAACATATACTTTTAGAAAGTTGTCCGTCCATGAGCCAGTGGAAAAAACTTTAAACAAAGGTGCATAAGGCTAAGTGCAAAACCACAAAATTTTGAAAACTAAGAATAAATTTTTTCAGTCGTTCATTTCGCTGAAGTAAGGCTTTAAAACTTTACTAAAATATTTTTAAGATAAAATTAAGGGCGTATTATAAAGTATCATTCAAAAATCGCAACAAAACTTCGTTAAAATACAAAAAATTGCCCTAATAGACAATAGAAGTAATTTTATTATATAGGTCATAGTGAAATATGCTAATGTGCCTAGTGAAGTTGTTGAAAAAAAGTTTAAAGTTTAAAATATCACCAAAATGCAGTTGCGCCAATGAAGCCCATTATTTCTGAAGGAGGGATCTTACATAGAGTTCGGGCAGGCTAATTTTTGTGTAATTAGGAATATTACAGTGAGTAGTTAGCAAAAAAAAAGTTCCACTGAAAATTATCGTTTTTTTTTGCGAAAGGCTCTTTACAACAGTTAAACAAACTTTGTCGATTGTTATTAACATAATGGAATACCGAAAGTATTAAGGGTGATAATTATTGAAACCATTTTTCTTCTAGAAATTATCCGTTTAAAAAAAATTCTTGATGGATTATCTTAGATATTAAAGAGATAGTCCATCATTGGCCTGGAAAATAACATATTGTTAATGGAAAACTGCGTTCTCCCTGTTTACAGGAGTGTGTTGAAGTTTTATATGATCGCGGCAATGAGAGTAGCAATGAGAAGCAATGTCATGAGGAGTCATGGCTATCAAAAATACAGTTTATGAATTTTCATATTTTTCTGAAACCTTTTTTAAATATAGGTAGGTGTTTTTTAGAGGAATAATGTGAGTAATCTGGACGTAACAGTGGTTTTAAATGTAGTTATTAAGGGGGTAGTACAGTAAATAAATAAAAATCTTTAATTTTGGCAAATATTAACTTTCTATGCATTTATATAGTACATTAGACAAGAAATATTTTTTTTTTTATGATTAACGAAGTCATTAGCGGCCCGAAAGAGCCAAAATTCCAGAAAACGGCGGCGGGCTTTTCTCAGAAACCGCTTAATATTTTTTTCTAAAATTTTTACACAATTTTTGCATCACTATTCTTTAGGGACTGTACTAAAATCTA
>JAUZNK010065407.1:0-14512 GCA_035046665.1 Euphysa ruthae
TATACTAAATAAATAAATAAAAATAAATCTAAAAAAATTATACTAGCTATAGTCCGGTACCACCTTTATAGTACCTTTTTTTTTTATGCCACACAAAGATTAGATTTGCTAGAAAAACTTTATAGCAAAGAGTTAAACCTAGTTTCTAATTGGTTGTTGCAAATAAATTAAATCTTAATGTAGCTAAATAATCTAATTTTTTTCTCTGCAGGTTTTAAATGTAAGAGTAATATTAAAGTTGAAATGAACAAGTTGTTGTTGAAAAATCATATGCAAAATATCTTGGAATATTGGTTGACAGTAACTTGGAGTGGAAACCACATATTAACTGCATTAAAACAAAGTTGCAAAGAGGGCTTGGAATATTGAAAAGATTTGCACTATGTGCAAGTCATATCATAAAAAATCCTTATTATTTGTTTTTAGCTCCTTATATTGATTACAATTTCCTAAATTTGGGCTCTGCTACAAACCAGTCACTATAATTGCTTAAGAACATTTTAAGCAAAGCAGTTTTAAATTTGGGTGAAACACCTATTAAGCCAATTTTAAATTTTGATCAAATGTATGTACTTTCTGTAGGGAAATTTATGTGACAACTGAATAATTCCCAGCTGCCTTCTTGTTCCCTTTTTGTCAAACGTCCTAACTACAGTATCTCTACAAGAGGTCATGCATACTAAACAATCCATGAACTGCTCATCTTAGAAGATCTGTATTATTTAATAGACTTAAAATTTGGCACAAAATTCTTTACTGTAGCAAGAAAAGCAAAAACTTACAAAATTAAAAAAAAAAAAAAACATAAAATGCCTCTACTGCAGAACTATGAGTAAGAAACGCGATATTATTTATACGCGATATTATTATTTATTACCAAAAAAAATTTAATGTTTCAAGGTGGTTATTTAATATAGAAGGCTGAAAATCATTATTCTCCTGTTGTTTTTTTATATTCTTTTTCTTTGATCAGAGTAATGTCAAATGTCTTGATGATTATTACACTGTTTTTTTTTTAAACTTTAAACCAATTTACAAGCATGCTTACAGTAACCACCTTCCCAAATAATCAAAATATTTACTCAGAATTAATATAGTTTGATACTTAGCAGATTTTACAGTAGAGTAATAAACTCCCTAAACCATCAAAATAAGGTTCATTTATTTTCATAGTTTAAATGATTCTGAGGTTTAACAGGCTCGTTACCTTGGATACACATTAGATATGCATAGTTATAAGTTAAACTCAAACTATCTAATCCTTAAGCGGTTAGGGTGTTATAAAAATTATTTGATACAGTTAAATGCTATTATTTTACCATATTAATCACTCCTTCCTTTTTATACTTGTGGTTATATGAGTTAATCTTTTGTGGAATTTTAACTTGAATCTATTATACTGAAATATATAAATATAAGTAAGGAGGGGTATATATATGACATAATTTTATTTTGTTTTTACTAAATGGAAAAACTGTTTTGATTTTTTATCAATCTATAAATTACAGTATTCTTTAAGTAAAATATGCATACTTTTATCCTTAACTTATTTATAATAATTAACAAATAAAAATTTAAAGAATTTTAGTAAAATTAAATTTTCGTGTCAACAAATTAATATTTTTTAGCTGTTGAAGAACTTTTTCTTGTTTTTATAACACTGGTTTTAATCTTGGTAATGCGATTTGAAGCCCTCAAATCATACTTCCAAGAAATGAGCAGTATTTTTAAATATAAGTATATGCGATAGAAAGAAAAATATTAGAAAAAAATTAAAGTTTATGCCAGTCTTTGGACGAGAGCTAATTATTCAATGATATTAAAATTAAAGCAAGTATGTTTACATACCTTCAGTGCCATTGTTTGAAGCCTACTTAAAAGATCAACTGAAATATGAAATAATACATAAATTATAATACTAATATAAAAGCTTTATGAATAAAAAGGAGAAAGATATTATGCTGTATGAGTTTTGGTTGATTTATCATATCATATTTCTTTTTAAATAACTTCATGACATTACACAAAAAGCATTATTGAAAAGTAGTTTTTAATAGAAGATTTTTTAGATAGGATTAATCAAAAAATAATTTGAAATGATGTTAACTTAAAAGCCTGATTTCAAAATTAAATTTACAGTCATTGGCTGTTAGAGGATTAAGTTAGTTTTTTGAATGTCAAAGTTAAATTCATCCATTCTAATAATGAATAACTTCATAAAAAATAAATTTACTTTGATAATTTTCAACCGATCTCAAAAAAAAATTTTGCAAAATGTAGCATGTATAAAATATAATTTTCAAAACTGATAATTCAAATTTAAAATTATAATATATTCCACATATTCCAAAAAGTTTTGAAAAATATTTCTACTTTTCTTTAAAAATATGATTAGGTCCTCTGAAATATTGATTTCAAAATCAGATAACAAAATTATGCTTTCTATTTTGTTGAAAAGCTTTATCGGTTGTCCAGACGTTCCACTTTTAAGATTAAACGTCAAGTGTAAAACCGGAAAAAGACCCTCAGAAAAAAATCCACCCTATTTAGAAACAAATTTCAATATATCCAGTTTTCGTAGCTTTTGAACTGGTGGTGTAACCTAACTTGGAATGTAGTTTTATTGGAAAACTTTATTTTTCTATGTCGTAACTCCTTAAGAATAGTTTATCACCACCAAAATAAAAAAATGTTGTTTTTAAACATTGATTTTAGAATATATATAAAAATAATAACAGGCAGGTCTAAAATATGTTAGAGGTAAAACCTTGATAATAATATTGCATAATTTTCAAGATAAAAATTTTATTAATTCATATGAGAATAAATTTTAGGAGCGTCTTGAAACTCCTTTTCGATTATAATTTTTGTTTATAATCAAAATGAATAATTAAACCAAGTATTTTACATATTTTATATAATTAAATATTCGGTTCGTTTGAAGATTTTTCAATAGTGCTTAAAGAGAAATGTCATGTAGGGTCTCACTTCAACCATGAAGCTCATTGTAGCTGGTTCTGCATTAAACAAAGAATTGAATGTGTCATTAAGCATAGCAGTGATAAAAGAGATTATGATCGAAGCCTTTGGTCTATTTATTTAGTGCTAAGTTGTCGATCGCGGTTTTTATTGTTTCCGGTAGCATCTTTCTGCCAATACCCATACTCAAAAATGTTAAAGTACACCTCTCAAACTTCATCATCAGCATACCTGGATTCAAGCAGCATTTGGAAATCAAGTTTTTCTTGTTTCAGTGCACTTATTTGAGCATTCATTTCTTTGTGTTTCATGTCCTTCACCTCTATTTCACTAGGAATATCAGAATTACTTTTTTAATATTTTAGTAATTTTTCTATACTGGTTTTTCCTGAACTTGTCGAGTATTTTTTCAGTAAAATTAATATTTTTTGCATGTAAGGTTTTAATTTGGTAATCTTTTGCATCTAATTCCATCGTTGCCTGTCTCAATTGCTGTTTATCATGAAGCACCTACGTGTCGCGTCTTTGATTTTTCTAATTACTTCCATTATTCTTATCCAGTCTAATAATAAAATCATATGTAATGGATCCATGGTTAACGAATGATATTTAAAGAAATATTTCTAAGAATTAGAAAGAAAAGATACATGCAATACAAAGCAAGTAAAGAGGAAGTCAAGCAATATATCAGCAATACATAATCAACAAATATATATTATCACTTCAATTTTATAAATGAGCACCCACTGATTGCATTATTTTTTGATATTTTGTCAGCATTTTTTTCGGGGTTTATGATAGCAAGTCCAATCATCACAACATATTAAATGATATAAAAATTTTATAAATAAATTCTAAATTTCATTGTCACAAAATCTTCTTTACTTTTCAGGGATCCAACATATGCAATTGAAAACAGAAGTTTCTTTCCTTAAGGAAAAATTTTTAGAAAATATAAACAATAACAGAAATTTTAAAGTAATGCTAGTACAAAAACTCAATTGCTTATAACCGAAAATTCTTTGTTGAATACCTCTGATTTCTCACAAGTCATATTGACATTAAAAACAGCTTTAAAAATCTTGATAAGTGATGACGGCAGATAGCGTATAACTTTTGATTGTAAAGGAATGCAACTTTTTCGAACTTTGACATGTGTTATATATACAAATACATAATAGAAAAAAAAAAATCTTAACATATCAGCCTTTGCTGGGGCATGGATAGCCACAATTTTAATTATCACCATGTTTTTACCCAAGTATTCCTAAATTTTTAATGAACAAAAAAAAATATCAGGCTTTGTCTTTTAAATCCAAAAAACGGAATGAAAAAATGTTTTATATATCAAAAGTTACGAACTTTTAAATTTTTTAACTTTACTGTACAATTAATTCTCTAGAAAAATCCTCATTTTCACAGTGGTGCCAAAATATTGAATCTTTCCAAATTGAAAATAAGAAAGTTCTCTTCATCTTAGTACAAAATATAAAATACCAAATTTTTAAAAATTTAGGTTATACTGGCTGTAGTTAAAAAAATATACTGCATATTTACAAAAAGGTAATAACTTTTGTTTATCCCCCCGTTTTGAAAACAAAAATATTAATAAAAAGCATTATTCCTGCACCTTTTACGAAGTTGTAAAAATTAGAATAAATTAATATCTTTTATGATTTAAAATTTACAAAACAGCTCTGCGATATCTACACTCAAGCTATCAAGGTCGTAAGAGAATCATTGCACGCTCCCACGCTCTTGCAAATTTAGAAAAAAAATGAAACTAGATTCCAAGCCCCATAATCCAGCTCGTCGCTTATAAAGAAATTAATTGAACACCCTGATTTGCGCAAAAACTGTCCCCATTTGAAAATATTTTTTTTACCATGGAATATTTCAGGAGTGCGGACATTGTGATTGACATCACTAATTATATATTATTATATTGTATATGTACTTAGTATAAATTCAGTAGATGTTTAAATAAACCTGTATATGTAGGTGTCGTGTTTATTGGAGCTTTTTTCTCTTGCTTCTCACTTCATCTGTTTTATCTATGAACATTTATGAACTCTAAGTCTTTTATTGTTAATAATTTGCCTTCTTAACCTTATTGGTCATAAGGTTGGCAATCTTGTTCCTAATAAAGAAAGCTGGTTGTTGAAAAAAAAATCATTTTGACATTCCAATAATTTTGAAAATTTATTGTGACTAGGGACCAGTCGTACACAATATTACAGTTTTTCCCATTTCTTTAGTGAATTTATTTGGTATTCTTTTTATTAATTCAGCCATTGACTTGTAGGGCCTGCTGACTTGATGGTTATTTCTTTTATTGGTAGGTTCTGGTACTCAGTTGATGTCGATTTATTTAATAATAAACGCAAAAGTTGAGGTAGTTTGAAAAAATGTAGTTTTTCAGCAATTTTATGTCTAAAAGAGGAGTGAAATAATTTGGTTTTTGTTAAACCCAAGTAAGCAGAAACCTATAGAAAGAAAAAAAAAACTGTTGCTGATATCTGCAAAATATTTTAGGGTATAACCATTTTTCTTTAATTTATCTGTTATAATGCAGAACTATGATCAAGTATCTCTCCAAACCATATATTTGTTTATCTAAACAGCTGTTGATGAATCATAAGAAGGAGAAATCATTTAAACAACAAATAAAACTTCGCTATAAAGATACCAGTCAACTTGTTTATCAAAATCTTGCTACAACAAGACAAAACGATCAAGATAAAGTACCACCAAATATTACAGGAAAATATTCGGTGGAATTGAATCAGCGTTCTTCAACTATATGCAACATTTCTTGAAATATCTTTTCAGAAAATTATTTTATTATTACCTTTTTTTTTTTTTTTAATTTTTTGTTATGTTTCTAAAATGGGCCAAATTCTTGACATGAAATGGTGGTATTGTCATTTGTCTCTGTTTTTTTGTGTGGTTTTAAAAAGTGGTTATCCTGGGAAAGGTCCCTTACTTACTAGTGCTTATTTACACCAAACCTTGGTCCTCAGTGTTTTAACCTTTTTTCAGTACTTAAAAGACTTAAATATGTGTAAGTTATACATAGAAACAAAACAATTAAATTTCAGAACAATTATTTAAATAACAATTAATTAAGATCTAACTCTCCCTAGTGATGCTTACACTGTTTCAAATCAGTGTCATATCCAGAGTTAGTATGGGGACACCTTATTTACATAATATTGGGCGTGTTAAATTTTTAAAATATTCATTATTGTGGCAAATTCTGTCATAATTTGCTTCACATAGAAAGTTTAATGACCTGAAAAAGTTACTTCTTGAGTAAACCCGAAAATATCTCATGAAAATATTGATTAATTTTAACCCGGTTTACAAGTGTCAAAATACACCTAGATATGACTCTGCAAATTATCAAATATAAATGTAAATATTTAAACTGCAAATTTGGGAATTCTTTGAATATTTCTAAGTGGGTTTTTGGTATGAAATTGAAATTTTTTTCAGAATTTTTTCCCTTCCCAAAAACAAGGTCATGATAAATAAACTTTGCATTTATTTATAATTTCAGCCATATTGTTTTAGAAATTTCTAATTAAGTTCCCTTTTTTTTTTTGGGCCATTATTTTCTACTTATTCAATTTTTGTTTGTTTGCACCAAACCCTACGCAACATTTTCCTGTGGAAAATTATTCGTGTGAAAAAATTTTAGCCTGTTTTGACACCCCAATGACAACATTGTCGGTATTAAAATTGTTATCGTGTAATGAGGTAAAATATCAGCTATCTAAGTAATGCAAATATACTGAGGTTGTTTGGCAGAAAAAAGAACTTTGTGCGAAATGTTATGTTTGCTATATGTTGCTTCCAAGTTTTTCAAATTAATTGTTATGCTTTAAAATAAAATGTTGTTATAAAGAAATCATTAAAAATAATCGGCATAATGCTATCTACCTATTGTAAGAAAATAATGAGAAATTCAAATGTAATACATTTATCTATGCAGTCTCTTCTCTGTCATTATTTATAATAGTTTTAACATAAAACTAATTTTTTGTGAATGAGAATATAAACACTAGTGACTTTCTACACGTTTGTCTAATGAGTCTGTACTGCATAGTTTACTAGGTGATGGATCCTTTAGCTCCTTCTACAGCTCCCTTGGTTTAAATGATATGCAGTGCATCATAATAATATTTCTAGAGGTTTCATTTAATCCTTGACTATTCCATTTCACAGCCATAAACAGTGGAGAAGACATTTAAAGAAGATGCGAAGAAGAGAAGAACGTCAGGAATATGCTAATGTGAAGATTAAGGTTGAAGAGGATGACGGTTAGGGCTAATTAAACAATTTATTTTCTTTTTGTAAAAGTTCAATTTTTTTTTTTTTTTTTTTTTTTTTTTTTTTGAATTTTACATGGATTTATGAAAACCCAGTCACCAATCATTATAGTTTTTAAACAATTTTTTTTGTACGAAGTTTAACAGGAACATCTTTTGCCCATATTGCTAAAAATTATGTTGCTTGGTCCTAAAATGAGCCTAAATACACATTTTTAAATTTCCTTGAATTAGTTTCAATTTTTTTTTTTTTAATATTTAATTTGATTTTTCTTAAAAGGTTGTGACATGGGATATCTTTGTCATGCAAGGCATGTCCAAAATTTTTAGATATTTCTGCAACAGTTGTACTGCGCTCTATCGTATTAAAATTAAAGCTTGAAAATAATTTGAATGTTCTTTTCTTAATTTTATTATATTATTAGGCTTTCAAGCCGTAGATTTTGATTTTTTTCTTTTCTTTTTTTTTTCTGATTTGGATCTCTGGTACCCCGGAACAGAGTATTTTTTCTCTACAATTTTTTACTAAATTGTGTATGAAGATGTAGGGTATGATAAAATGCAATTCAATATTTTGATTTTTTTTTTTCCAAAAAAAGAAAAGATTTTGCTTGTCAGTGATAGATCTAAATTTAAAAATATTTTCTCAAAATTAAAAATTTTTTTTAAAAGGTTTGTTATTTCTCGAGAACTATTTTACGATTTTGATCATGTTAAATTTTGTTCAAAATCACATTTTTATTTCTGTTGAGAAATTATCTTTCCATTACAATGGAAAATTGTTTGGTGTGTGAAAATATCACTTTCAGGATATTTTGATGCTTCTGCTATTTTAAAAACTTCTATTGACATAACCATCACTTGGAATCTTACATATTTTACATTTATTTATTATCAATTCTATAAAAATTTAAAGCTTTCATCAAAACTTCCTTTGTTTTATTTACTCACAATATTGAGATATCATCATATCTATCTTTTTGGTTGTCATCCACACTAAAGAAATAATTGATCTGCTTGGTGAAAAATTTTTGTTGTATATCTCTGAAATTGCTGTTTATAATCTGAAGCCTGATGAATTAATGACCTCCTCAATGTATTAGATTAATCATTGCATTAATCTTGTCTTTGTACTAATCATCTTATATCAAGAATTGCTTTTGGAGCAAATACTGAACTTTTTAAAAATACATGTTTTTCTACTTTTAAAATACGCAAGCTGTGGCATTTTTTTTTACTTATAACTGATGAGAACAAGTTCTACCGTGTTAAAGAAGTTATGCAGAGGAATCCTGTTCGACTTATAACCCTTAGATTGATTAACTTCATTCTACTACTTTTTAAAATGTCTTTTACCGCAAAAATATTTATTTTTTTTTTGTTTTTAATGTTTAAAGTTGTTACTTGTGATGTAATATTTGTAGTTTTCAAAGCTTTTATATGATATTATGAAATTCAAAGACCCCATTTAAATCTAGAGTTTGTGCTTTGATTCTGCTGGTGTTTGACTTTAGAAAATGTTAATTTTAATTTTTCTAGAATTTCGATTTTTAAATTTAACTCTTAGTTAAGTTATGCTTGGAGTTGTTAAAATTAGCTGAAATATTTTTTTAGATGGTTATGTTGAAAGGAGGGAATCAGATGACTATTACAAGTATTTTTTTTCTTTTTTTAAAGATTTTGTTTTTTTTGGCAATTTCTAATTAATAGCTAATTTTATGAACTGAATCAAATCAGACCAGGGTCTGAAGATAGAAATTTTAAAAAGCCTGTTTCACGTTATATTTGAAAAAGTGCAATCAGATAAAAATCTGATTCAACTTCTAGGGTGTGAGTATAATTAGAATACAGATATTCCCTTTTTGTATAGTTTTAGAATAGCCAAAGAACAAAGTTAATACTTTATTAAAGTTTTAATGTAATGTCTTAATCTTTATAACTGATGAAAATATGGCAGAGGGTACAGCCTTACAACCAGCTATTGATTTTCACTCACCTGATTTGAATTTTCGGTTTTAAAGTTATTTTATTTTCCTGGTTAAAATCTACTTTTACATAAGATTTAATTTATTCAATTTTATTTAGAAATTGTATTCCTTGTCTATATGTGTATATATGTCTATATGTGTCTATATCTGATTTTCTGTCCTTTTTTTGCCAAGAAATTATTTTTAAAGGTTACTTTTATACTTTTTAAAAATATATAAACTAATTAACAAAAAAGATATTTCTGACTCAAGGTTGAAAGATAATTTTCATTAAGTAATTTGCTTATATCAACAGGATACGAGAAAAAGTAGAAGCTAAGCGAAGGGAGGAAGAGGTACATAAAAGGTTGGTAAACTAAATTAAAGGATTTTGGGATTTTTAAGTTTTTAACCAAATGAACATTAGAGAGAATTAATATAATAGAAAATATGAGAGTGTAAATTTATTTTTCTTTTTTTTGGCTGGCTATTAAGAAATTTTATTTTATCTTTTATCTATAAAAATAATTTTTCATATTAGAAATGAATTCTAGCGCTTCGTATGCTTTTTAAGAAATCGTGGAATTAATTGATTAATGTCTGTTAAATGACTCCAACCCTCATAACTTAGTTATTAAAGTTAAATAGAAAATATTTGTGCAGACCTTGCCATAAGCAAACAACCTCCCGAGTAGTTAATATCTCGTGTGAAATAAATGATGCGAGCGTTAAGAGGGAAGACTGTATCTTTCTAAATTATTTATTACAAGAAAATAGTTTATTTTTTTTACTTAATTGGTTTTCATTATTAAGAATCACAGTTACTGGGTTTATTTATAACTAGCATTAAATATCTAAAAATACAGTGAATGAGGGCCAGTAAAGTATACATCAAAAATATTAAATTAAAGAAACAAACTAAATAGTAGTATATTTTTTGTTATGAAGGAGTATATTGCAAAAGAATATTTTTGTTTACTCATGCGGGTTTTAATTATGATAATTATTCTTAAAGCTGATTGTCGTAAAAATGGTAGAAGATAGTAGTGAATCTACTCATCGATGATCATTTAAATATATTTAATATATAAATATATTAATTAATTTTAAAAACAGTAAAATATTTTTTTTCAAGCAATAAATTCACATGAGCTATTAAACACTCAGGTAAAGTTAATTCACCCGAGCTCTAAGTGAGCGCGGGCGATCGCTCGGGATTCATGGCAAGGCCTGTTGTGTGTGGTCCACGCTTTTGAAAATATAGAATAGTTAGGCCCAAATTTTTTCAACTTTTTGGTTCGCTCAAACCTGGATGAGGTCAACGTTTTTATTTATTTTTTTTTTTTTTCAGAGAAAAAGATCACAATGATTGGATGAAGCGTGAAAAAGATCAAGTTGAAGAAATAAACAGGAAGAAAAAAGAAGAGGATGAAAGACGTAAAATAAAAGAAGAAAAAGAGGTTTATATTTTATAAAAAAAATTTCTGAACATTGAATCCCTAGTTACAATGGGCCTAGAGAGCTCAAAACCGGAAATTTGGCATATAATATTTTTATGTGGAAGTGACACATGACGTGTTACTTCTGTATACCGATAGGAATTTTTGAAAGTGTCACATACATACTATGTTTCTATAAGAAAGTGTCTCCCTTCATGCAACATATATACGTCGAGGTGAAAAACTATTTACCACATTTATTGAAGCTTCACACTGTATATAACATTTATTTATATATTATAAGTGTCAAACTAAATACCACATCTGTATATATATAAGTATGGTTTTCTGATTTTCTTTACCATAAGCTCAAATGTGTGTATGCTTAATCTAAAATTTATAAATAGAAACAGAAATTGCATTTGAACTAGATTTTTTTTGGCCTTATTATATATTATTTTTTTGTTTTAAGTTCCAATATTATCTTTATGTTATTTCATTATTTTTAATTCTTTAGTTGAAAATTAAACAAGAGTGGGAAGAAAAAGAAAATTCAGAACAAGAAGCTAGACGAAAACAGGAGGAGAAGAATGTAAGTGTATTTTGTTCTACTTTAGAATTTAGGTTAGGTAGATAAATGTTTAAGTTTTAAATTGTTTGTCTCTCATTAAGAGGCTATAAATTTATTACTTTAAATTGATTTTCCAAAAAAATAAAATAAATGTAAATATATAATTTTCTAAAATTCTCTTAAAAATAAACAAAACAAAATTAATGTTCTGTTAAATTTTTTGGGCCCAATTTTTAAAATAAATAACCTCTTTTATATAATTTCTAAAGTTGCTAAAATCCCTTATAGTTATTCTGATCCCTCCCCCATTTTATGGCCCACTTTATCTTTTAGTTATTTGTCTTATTGTGTCTAACAATCAGGTAGGTTTGAGTATTTCTTTAACTTTTTTTTAAATATATTTAATAATTGTCAAAATCTCTTTATTGTCTAGAAATTTATTTATTTATTTATTGTCTAGAAATTTGATCATGCAAAAGTGTTATTCTCTTTTTTATACAAGAAAATAGAATAAATTTTAATTTTATTTTAAAATTTAAAATACAAGAACTATTCCTTCTTATTAGTAACTTCCCAAAGTACTCTGGCTTAAAAAATAAGATTTCAAACTTATTTTTGCTTCTTATAACTTAAATAATTATTATCGTTTTAAACTGGTGAATAATACTATATTTATATTTTATAAACTTTATATATTTTACAATTGTTTTTGCTTGGATATTTTGGATTCAAGAAATTTTTTGAAAATTAAAAGTTTTGCAATTAAAATTTATAATTCTAATTTTTTCCTATTAAGTATTAGTTATAAAGGTAATTTTTAAAGTGTAATTACAGCATTCTTTTTGTTTTCACATTTGAAGATTTAACAACCCCATCCTATAAAAATCCTATAAATTATTTGTTTGCAACATATTGTTTGTTTACTCTTCTTAAATATGGGTGTAAATATTTTTGTTGAAGTACTAATGTTGGATTTCTGATTTGATGTCTTTTGATTTAAAAGTTTTTTTTTGTAAACCAAGAAAGGTTTTTTCTTTGAATAGTTTTCAATGCCATCATTGAGTTTAAAAATGCTCATTTTTTTTAGGGTTTTTCCTCTTTAACTCATCAACAGAATTTTCTAAAACCTGTTCTTCAAAGCCCTTCTTCATTGATTCTGTTACAATTGTTAGGAGTCTTTCTAGGGTGGTTTGGCTCAACTAGTCACAAATGAGATTTTTCACAATTTTCAGTTTAGATAAGAATCTTTCCACATGCAACACTAAGTGGAAAAATGAGGAATTTAAACAACGTCGTCCAATCGGGGTAAAAGCTTGAATTTAATGGATCGGAAAACACAGCGTTTCTTGTGGATTGTTGAGCTTTTGTTTCTAACTCATCAATTATTTCTTGGGGATTTCTTGTCTTCATAAGATGTCTTGACAAGTTTTCCCAATTTTTTTTGTAAACATAACAAACTTAAGACCTCAAACTCATTTTTAAGTTCTGCTTCACATATTTATCAGGGGGCTGGATGTGATTTTCTACAAACTTATTGCTGCTCTGTATCTTGTGAGTTGACCGAGTAATCCTGGCAGCTTTCTGACGTCAAAAACAGATAAACATTGCCAAAATTTCATTTCAATATATTAGAAAGTTCTTAAAATGCTCTATAAAAGTAAAGTAGACTTCTGATTCACTCTTATCATTTTTTTGTAAATTCAAATACATCTAGGAGCATTAAAAGTGTTGCGATGTTTTCACTTGCGGTAGCTTGGATTAAAAAGCCAAGTGCTTCTCCTTCTTTTCTTTGATTAAAGCATGTCAATAAAGCTTTTAAAGACGGTTTATAACCTTTGTACAACCTCAAACAGATTTATTCATGTGTTGACCTGCTTGTAGTACTCGGGCAGATAGGGACAACTGAACTGAGTTCACCATAAATTTCAGCAGATTCTTACATCAATTGCATTGTCAATGTGCTATATTTGAAAAGCTTCCAAGGATTCAGTAAAAATGCACCTATTTCCACAATTGTAGGAGAGTCCTTTAACATATGTAATAACACAATGTGTGACTACGGCTAGCACAACCAACCCAGATTCAGATGGACATCATATCTTTGATATAAACCTTTAAGTCTCCGTTTTTCCCTGAATTGTTTTTTTTTTTTTTTTTTTTATCAATACAGACATATTGAGCATTTTTGAAAGGAACATTAATATTTTGAATAAAACCTTGAAAGGACTTTATAATAAGACGTGATTTATTTTTTTGCATAGTTTTGTTAGCAAGACTATTATTGTAACATTGCTCATACAATTAATAATCTCTTTGAAAGTTAATCAAAGACTTACTTTTTCTTTAAAGCATTTAAATGTCTATTTGTACTTAAGTAGTAATTTTCATGATCAGTTGGCGATCTGAAATTTTTCCAAGGTCTTCAATGATAGCACAATTGCTTTTTTACCTGCAGCAAAGGAAGTGCATACTTTACAAAACCAGCCTTGTTTTGATGAAGAATAAATGATATAGGGAAACAAATGTTCATACCGATAGTTTGATAATCCAGGCTGATGTTCACTATCCACAGAATCAGTATCATGAAGTATGAATCTGTATAATCAATACCAGTATAATATAGCAATTTTTTTAGATTTCACATAAATTTTTTCACATGGTATTTTCCAATCTCCTATCTTTCAATTAAATCTGAAAAGATAACTGAACGAGAAGCCGGTTTTCCCCGATAGATGTTACAATTGCCTTGTACTAAGCGAGATTGAAGAAATCAAACAGTAATTGAACAAATGGAAAAGGAATTGAAACAAACAAATCAACAAGTGTTTTACTTTGTGTTGCTACATATATTATTTCCAATATATGATGAGTAAAAACTAAATAGATATCAAATAATTAGTATTTTCTTTTTATTTATTTTTTTTACTTTCAATTGGGAATTTTGTCTCAATGGGGAATATCACGTTATTTGTGGTGCCATCATGGTTAACACCATGTGTCTGTATTCCATGACTATAGATAATGCTCCTTTTTAAATCATTTGGATGTGCAGACTAATAGCGTAAATAACTTTTTCTTTTACTTTTTGTATTTTTGTTTTTTATTTTTTGTTCTGTTATTCAGAATGTTAATTTCAATGTTAATCTGAAGTCATTACTTGTAATTTGATTGAATTATTACATTTGGTTATTTTAATAAAACCTTCTAAATCATGTTTTCAAT
>JAUZNK010065418.1:0-14508 GCA_035046665.1 Euphysa ruthae
TTACGGGTAGTTCTACAATTCCACGATAAAGCAACGACATAATGTAGAGAATGATATCCCGACATGTAAAAGGTTCATACTTACTCAAATATTTGAACACTCTTGAACTATTTTGGTAAATTTTTCCCATTGTTGATTGTATAAAATAAATATTTGTTTGCTCTGCAATGTATTCACATATTTCGTTTGTAAGTATGAATTCAAAAAGTTCCATCGGATCATCTTGTTGTTCTATGTAATGACGATAGACTATCGTCACTTTCAAGCACAAAATTGGCTTCTTGTGCAGTAAATTTACTGAAATGAGGCTTTTTGGTAGCCATTTTGTAAAAAAAAATATGGCTAATACAGTATGTCATATTTTCAAAAGTATAAACAATCAAGAAGCCGTTTTGGTCTCAAAACTTCCGCAAATATTTGGGCGTTGAAAAGACGTTATTCTGAGGGCGTATCGTTTTTATATCGCCCGCTATATGTTTTTATATGCACCTCACCCCAAGACCTTAATGTTACGGCGATATCGTTTTCTGCAAAAACATCAATGCTGTAATATTAGGGCAATAACACTTAAGGGGCTAAATTGAATGTTATTACTATGTGAAATAAAAGAAAATTTTTTAACCTTAGCATTACCTGTAACTTGTGAGGCTGATAGTCAAATCAATGATAAATTATTTATTATAGCAATAAGATTATCAGCAAAAATATTTATCCCACTGTCTGCCAAATGGATACCATCATGGTATAGATGTTGCTTAGAAATTTAGATATTGGAAACCATTTGATCGACACATTTTTTAAAAGACTAATAATGTATCCTCTACGTATATCAGTATCAGTAGATCTGCGGCTTATAATACTGGAGATAACTACATTTTTTTCCGATTTCTTCAATATTGGTAACGATTTCTGAATTAGAAAGGGCTTCACAACCTAGACGTGGTTTTCAGTCATTCGTACCGATATGAATGATTCCAATGTCGTACTTATTAAAATATTTACGTTTAATACGGCTAGACATACTATCTGAAAACAGGACAGCTTTTTTGTTAAGGGAGTTAATAGATTTAGTGCTATAATTGCTTGTGCGTATGTTTTTTCACCAGGTATAATGGGAATGAATTGACTGTGGTTATTGTTAAAGGGCTTCATATGGTTTGTGGGAATGAAAATTTGGAGCATGATTTGCATTATCAAGAACTTCATATCTATTATATGTAGGAATTATAGTGTTTACATTCTTACGTAGATTTCTTTTAAAAGAACGTTTAGGATATTGATAATTATTGTTATTAATATTATTTACATTTTGACGATTAGTTTGATTTCTCAGGATGAGTGTATTTATAGGCGGTTAATAAAAGTTTCACGAGGATCTGTTTTGGGTTTCTTAAGTTATGTAATTTCAACCTCTAGATAAGCAAATCTTTCTTTTTTTAAAACAAGTAGATCAGATTTTATAATTTCTACTGCACCATCATTTAGACCAGATGTTGTAACATAACTTTGACATAAAGTGTCCGACATAAAATCATTATCTATATCGACTAGAGCATATAGAGATTTATTCTTTAATAACCTACTTGTTAAAACTTTTTTGTCACTAAGTCGATCCAAGGAGTTTTTGCAACTGTTTTCATCGATATCTCTGTGTATAAATCTCGAGTTGTGACAATGCTGCTACATTTTTTCTAAGATTGGTTTAGTATATTGCTTAGGGACATTTTTGGTTAGATAATTTTACATGCTTTGATATAGCATCGGGTCCTCGTATGTTTTTCAGGGATCCATTTCCACATTTCCACTGCAAAAACATAAGGATTTCAGGGTTAACTTTGACATCGCTTCTGGTCGTAATTAGAAATTGCATACCAGATTCTAGTTCCTTAGAAAGTAACAATGAAACATTTCTTCCTGTTTTACCTCGGAGTTCGATCCTTTTAAAGCTTTCGCCAAGTTTTGTTTCAAACAATGATAGACTTTTTTTTGATTTCGTCAATCATCGTATTAACATTTGATAACCTTTTTCAAAATCTTTGATTTTTAACAATGCTGGTTCTCCAGCTCTTCTTCGAATAAACATAATTAAAATTATCAAATTTGAAGTTTCCAAATTACGCCATGCTTTAACATTTTTTTTATCATTACTTAGCTCAACTATAGCAGATTAACAAGTTAAAAAGTTAGACCTTATACCATTTTCTCATTTTGAATTTTGTTTGAGCTTCTCTAGAAATTTCATCTTTCCATGATATCTCTAGAAATGTTGTAAATTTATCTGCCTGTCGTTTCAATGGAGTTAAGTACATTTCTTATACCTTCACCTTTAAGTATTTTGCAACATTTTTTTAGTGTATGTCCAAGTTTGATTCCAATAGATGAACATACTAATAAGTCGAGTTGTTTTGGTAAAAGACAGTCTCGTAATGTTTCTACATTACTGCCACACTTTCGAGACTCCAGCAAAACTCTGGCTAACTCACGGACTTTGTTGCCAATATAATGTTGCTGATCGCCTTCTTTTATTAACTTGGGACATATAAGGTTACAATATTTTATTATAATTCATCAGATCTTAGACATAATGATACTGCGTCTACTCTCATTTCATTTGAATGCTTGTGAAGTCGACAGAAGCTATGCTACTACTGTATAGCTGTATAGTTGCTGTCGATTGAATATATCTACTACGGCACCCATGGGTTTATCATGACACCGCTAAGTTCAACTTTACTGTAGAATCTCAAACTAAATTCACATGGGAGATAATGCGCACATGTTTTATGATTTTTCGACATTTTTAATAACAAGGACGCCAATTAACACGTTAATGTTATGGTTGAAATTACCGCTCATTGAGACCGCTGGACTATAAAATAAACAGAAAAAAGAAGAGAAGGTTTAACAAAATAATCAAAATAAGTAAATTTTTAATAAATGTTCAAAAGGCAGTGCTTTTTTATGTATTTTATATTTAAAAGATGTTTTATAATATGTTGAATGTCTTTTTTAGCTCTGAAATTCTATCTTCTTTTGGCAAATCATGTCTTACAATGAAAAATTAAACAACTATAAATTTACGTGGGATATATCAATCTTGTTTCATTCCTGTAGATGATCAATTCCCTATAAACATTTATATTTTATTCAAGTCCGGATCTGAGGACTTTTACAAAAAGGAAATATAGATAGACTCCATACGTTTTTAGACACATTTGTTACTTAAAAAACATTACATTTATATTATTAGATCGTTTTTCTTCATTCTGCTACAAACAATAAATATATCTGATAAAAGTTAATTCATCGGCTCCTTGCCTTTTTCATTATTGCAATCTTCTTTCGTATTATCATCATTTTGTGGTGAGATTATCTGTGATAACAACATAAAAAGTTTACAATATCAAATCACTAAACGTGATTAAATATTTATTGGTAGCTTTATTCATTTTGTCCCCTTCCCATAGTTTTTTTTTTTTACTGTTTAATATATACTGGTCATATAAAACTTTCTTATAAACGCCTTCAGCGTGTGGAAAATCAATATTGTCAAATTAACATTATAAGGACTGAAATTTTATTACCCCTCATTTCTTTGTTTCTGCAACCACTTTCCTCTAGTACTTTAGATTTTTAATACTGCTTTTTCTTATATCGTAGCATCAGGTGTTGCGATTACCTGTGATATAACTGAGATCACACAATGTAACAATAAATTACTGAAATTCCTAAACTTTAAAATACCTAAAAACATTGGTTTAGTAAGCAACCGCCACAATCAAATGCTTTTTCCCAATTATTTTGGATCGAACCATTTAATTTTTTTCCTCAACAACATTGCAGTCAACTGCATCTTGTAAGTTCAAGCACGTTTCGCTGATTACGGAAGTGATATCGTATGGCATTAATTTTTCATGATACCGATTTCAAGGATAATTCTTTGGTTCTTTGGTTTATAATTGCTCAAATATAAACTTTTACAAAAATAATATTAATTTACAACAAATTACAAATAATATTGAAAAAAACCACTCCTAATTTTGAATTTATTGAAAATGTTACTTACTCAGAACGGCAGGCATTAGAAAACCGACGAAATAACAACGAAATTGTATTTAGGAAAAGTGACAAAGGGAGTAGTATTATCATTTTGGAAACAAAACTATTTTTCCGATCAAGAAATCACACCAAACACAGATAAAGTAGTATTTCAGAACAGTAACAAGCTTCCAATTGAAAAATGCTCAGTTTTACTGTCTTCCTAAAACATAGTAAAAATAGTGTAAAAATATTAGCACATTAATGCCTAAATTTTTATCTTTTGACTGGTATGCCATAAAAAGTTTGTTTTGATCAATCTAAGACTAAAATAACCCTTTTCAGTGATAAGCATGATTCCTGGAATTCTAGACGATAAATTAGGTCATGTCCTATATGGGGTGCAGTAGGCATGATTGGGTGCGTATATTCCATTAAAGTAGAAACACAAGTTGCAAATTGAACTCTATTATAAAATTTGTTAACATCTAAAAAAACGTTTTAAGCAAATAAGGTAGTCAATATCCATGCCACTCAGTCATACAGTTTGTCATGTAGCCCGATTGGTTCCATTTTGTGGTTGCATTTGTTACAGCATTTGCGTGTATTCTTTTTGTAAACAGCACATCATTTCTGTGTTTCTAGTGAAACCTGGTAATAATGATCAATGCGATCAAATCTCACTTCTGCCTTCACTCGAGTAGAAGCTGGAAGAACTCTTCCTTTGGGTCGGCCAACAGTTGTAGACTTTGAAGAATACTTTTGGAGAAGTGCCTGAACGACTTCACGCCTGAAGTTTAGCAATGACAGCTGTCTTTTATTTTCCACTTGATTTTGCCTGTACAGCTGCCAGCAGCTGTTTACAATTATATCGATTGGCCAGATGAATAATGCCCACCACCATTTCTTAGATCGAATGTGGATCCGATATGGTGCAATATTTTGATCTGCTCGATCAACTACACCCACGTCTTTGTTATAGCTTCTCACCATTTTTGGTTGAGGTATCTGAACCTTCTTCTTTTCAGCTGAGCTCCAACGTGAAACATCAGAAACTGGGTTACTCTGCTCACAGTTGGATGCCACATAGATAGGTCGGTTGTCGTTCCATCCTACAACAGTTATGGACCCATCAGAGAATGTGCACTGATTGCTGTATCCAAGAGGTTTTTTCTTCAACTTTTCTTGGTTGATGATTGGGCAGTCATTCAACTTATTGACACGAATGGTGCCAGTTGCCTGGATACCATTATCCCTGAGATGCTTCAGCAGTCGGAATGAAGTGAAAAAGTTTTCAATCAACAGGTGTTGTGCCCCATCCATTGGTAATGCCTCTGCTGCACGTAGAACGACTTGTTCTCCGAAGCCCCAGGTTGTATTAGTGGCCTTAGCACTTTTTCCACCCTTGGCACCTTGATATGGATGAAAGTCTATAACATAACCAGAAGTTTCGGCCAATACCCACATCTTGTAGCCTACCCGTACAGGTTTGTTTTGTATACGCTGCTTTGAGCTATTTCTACCATAGTATGGTACCATGACTTCATCCACAGATTTGTAATCCCTGTTGGGGGCATAAAGACGACAATAGAAATTGAGCATCTCATAGAATGGGCGAAGTGCGGCCATTTTATCATTTTTATCCAATTTTGAGCCATCTAATAAATGAATTACAGATATAAGCTCTTCAAATCTATTTCTTGACATAGTATCAGACATGGTTTTGCAAAAGACATCATCACTGTTTTCCCAGTACATCCTTCTCTGAGGCCTTGTATCATATCCAGTGAGGAGAAGCATGGCAATGAAGCAGTACAGCTCAGAGGAATCTGTTGTAAAGTTTGCTTTGTCCTTGTCTCTATGGGCTTACAAATTTGTCATTTGCACCATATGCTCCATGACTTCTTCATTGAAGTACAATTGAATGAGAGACATTGGGGTCTCAGGAAATTGGTTAAAGTTTCCTTGTTTTTCTCTAAGGGAATAACTCTGTATGTCTTGTTTTAGCCAGGTAGCTCTTTTTACTGTTAGAGGTATAGAGGCAGATATAGCTGTACGTGGTAGCTTGATTTGCACCGGCTCAATATCATCAGAGAAGGAGGTGGCAGCGGCATTTTGTTCATTTTATTTTAATGTATTTTATTGTATTGTATTTTAGTTTATTTTATTTGGTTTCGTTTCATTTCATTTATTTTATTTACTTTTATCATTTTATTTCATTTCGGTTTATTTTATTTCATTTTAAATTATTTATTTATATTTCCTTCATCCGGTGGTGTAATATATATGTCGGTTTCAAAGAAGTCATCATTCTCATCTATCATGTCAATGTTGTCACTCAAAATATACCTGAAGCTGATTATTTGCAAGATAAAGAAAGCGCTTTAATTGTTAGCCGTTTTTCAAAGGTTGTAGCATTATTTTATCACAACGTCAACCACAAAATTTACTTCGATTATTAAACAAGAACAATAAACCTGATATTGCGACAGGCGTTTTTAAATGCATTGATAATCGTTACAAAAATGTAGTTTATACTTGAAAAAAGGAAATAAATTTTAATTATCTAACATTAAATCATGGCATATTAGAAGTATCATGACGTGCCAATCAGTTAATGTTAATTACTTTTTAACATGGAACATGTGCAAAAACGAAACTTATATAGGGAAAGCGATAGGTGATACTATACATGGTCGGGGTTTTAAAATAAGAATGAATTAACACATATCACAAAGTAGAACTATAGAGTCATTATGTAAATTTCTAATTCACGTGTACAACTGCGATATTAAAAACAATTGCTTAATTGAGCCGTTCTTTAAAATAAACGTTATGATTTCCCTTAAGGAACCTGATAAATCAGAAACAATAGAAAGTAATTTTCACATAAGCAGCTACGACACATTAAATAATAGATAAAAACATTCCACAATTATAATTAATCTCTCTGTGTAAAAAGTTAATATGCATCAGTTACATATAAATATAAAAAAATCTAATATTCGTTTATATTATTAACTCTGCACTCAACCACTCCAATGCATTAGCGTGATGATCGTCCCCATTTTTACTAATCCACTTGTCCGTTTTGAACCCTGAATAGTCTTGTATGTTGCTTTCGTTCCGAATATACTCTTTCAGGCATTTTATTGTAACCTATAAAAAATATGGTGAAAGTAAATAATTCCGTAATGCATTTTGCTTCAAACAATACATATCGTGGCAACAATCTGAATTGTGTCGTTCTTTTTCTGTTATAGATATATGCATTTTGGGAAAATGAATTAATTTATAGGTACGTTTTTACTTATTGGCCGTCATCCAAATTTATTCAACCTATCTTAAGGGCGCATTATTGGAATTGAATTTCAAGGACTTCGCGTACTTTTCGTTCAAACTTGTTAGTCTCTATTTTTAATGTTGTGGTGTTATTCCAATTTATATGTAAGTTGCAGTTCTTTTTATATAATGCTATTGCCGAATTCTCGTATTTATTGTCGTTGATGCATTTTTTTGTGTTAATTTCACATTGTTTTTATATGGACTTTTGTTTCACCAACAAATTTTCTGGAATATTCACATTTGACTATGTATACACCAGGATGGCTACTCTTTGATAGTTGGGATTTGTTTATGGAAGTAAGGATTCGTTTTAGCCTTCATTTAAAGAGAGTTATATAACCTGCTTTTCTGTATATTTTTCGAAGTTTCGGAGATCATGATGGAATCCAAGGTAGGGAGACAGTGGGTAGGAAATTTTGGTTAATCGATAATTCAGTATTGTTATGCATTTTAATCTTGTTTTTGACCTCTTTCACGATTTTTTGGAGTTTTGATTTTTCATAACCATTCCCAATAAATACATCTACAAGAAATTTAATTTCGTCCTCCAAATGATTTGGCCCACCAATTCTAAACGCCCTGTGAATAAATCCTTTAAAATTGCCTTTTAATATATGGGGGTCATGGTTTAAGTGTGGTTTTACTTGTACGTTTGTAGTTGCCTCTTTTCTGTGAATCTTAAACTCGTAGCTTCTTTTGTTATTGTTTATAATGCAAATGTCAAGAAAATTTAAAGACTTGGTAGTACTCTCAATTTCAATGGTGTATTTCATTGCAGGGTGTTGTTGATTCCGAATTATTGTTTTATTTCAGAAAATTTAGAGTGACTATCATTTACATATCTATAAAATGACTTTAAATCTATTGGTGGGTTAGAATTCAGTGCTATATCTATGGCTTTGGCTTCTTTATATTGAAAAAAAGATTCTGCTAATACTACCATGAACAAAAGTTGTTTTAGTTCGCAAAAAGTTAATTAAGTTTGTTCTTAGTTTGGACTATCTGCGGCATCGTTAAGAGGGATGGTAGGGTATAAATTTACAACATCAAAAGATACCTTAATCCTTTTTTTTGAAATGTGTCATGACTTTGCTAGTTTGATAAATTATTTTGAATTTTTCAAGCGGGGAATGATTTCGTTTAAAACTTGTTGAATGAGATTAACTTGATAACGAGATAAGCCGTAAAGTTAAGGTAGCCAATAATTGATACTGCTATTCTTATTGGGTATGCTTTTCGGGTTTATGGGCTTTCATTTATCCAAATCATCATGTTCAAGGGAGTTTGATAGATTGTTTTCTATGTTCTATATAGTCATATTTACTAAATTGAAAAACCGTTTTCTTGAGTCGTTTTTTATAGAAACAAGCAGTTTAAATCTGTAGCGCTTAACAATCTCTTTGTTTCTTTTCGTGTTAACCGAACAGTTGACTTGAATTGGTTTTGGATTTAGTTTATGTTTGACACATTTTTGTAAAAACATGTATTGTTATCTGTTTTTGGATTTCGCCATTTTTTTATTCATTTTTTGTAATATTTTCGTTTGTTTGTAAATTTAAGCTCCGTGTTTAGCTGTTACATATGTTTTGAAGGTTGGCATCTTGTATGAGAGTGTGTATATATATTATTTAAGAAACATCAATTAATAAGTGAATCTCTCAATACTAAATTTTATTTTCTTAGAAATTTTCGCTGGATTTTAGATACCAGCCTCAGCTATATAAAAAATATGTAAAATTTTTGGTGTTACTTTTAACGGTTAGCGTCATTATGGTTGTTTCTTTATATGACGTAAATAGGAAAAAAATGGTTTCCAAAACTGCGTTTTTACATATTGACCGTCGTCCAAATTTATTCCACTTGTCTTAGGGGCGCATAGTTGGAATTGAACTTCAAGGTTTTCACGTACTTTTCGTTCAAATTTGTTAATCTCAGTTTTTAATGTTGTGGTGTTATCCCAACTTATATCAAATTTTCGATTCTTTTTATGTAATGCTATTGACGAATTCTCGTATTTGTTGTCGTTGATGCATTTTTTGTGTCGATTTAACCTCTTTTTCTTGGATTTTTGTTTCACCAAAATATTTTCCGGAGCATTCATATTTGACTAAGGATACACCAGGATAGCTATTCTTTGGTAGTTTAGATTTGTTTCTGGATGTAAGGATTCATTTTAGGTTTAGGTTTGATTTGAATAGTGTTATAACCTACTTTTCTGTAAATTTTTCGAAGTTTTGGTGACATACATAATTATAATTTACATAATTTTTAACGAGAGAATTTTTTATTTGACAGTGAATACTTTTAATATAACCTATATCTTTAGATTCCAAAACAAAAAAAAAAAAAAAAAAATGACCTTCTCTAACTAATACCATGTCAAAATAAAAATCTTGCACACGAAAGTAAAAAGAAAGGAAAAAAATATTTTCATGCTGCCAAAAGGTCACCGGGATGGTTATAAGACAAAGAAAAATAGAAAGTCAATAATTTATTTTTTTGGCAAAATTTGGGCAATCAATTTTGTTTATTAGGCTTCAATAATTTTCCGAAGAAAGCTTATTTCATTTTCTTACATTGATCGGCAAAAGTTTTTAAGGCTAGAAAATATTAGTCAAGTGCGGCTGCCTTCAATGGTATCGACAAGAAAGCACCAGGCACTCGGAAACCTAGCACTTCCATAGTCTGGATAGAATTATAATATAACATATTTTATGGCTTTGTGTACTTGAAGTCACCACTGAAAAATTTTCTCCAGACATTAAGTCAAATTTTCGAAACCTTATATCAATGAAAATGTTTAATATGGTATATGGGAATTAAGCTTTAAATCCACGAAATTAGTTTTGATTTTCCTTTCTCGAAAAAAGTTTCTCAAAAACAGTTTATTATAAAAACATCTTTTAATAATGGGCTTGAAAACTAAAAGTTTATGCGTGATTTTGAATAAAATAACGTTTTTGACAACCGGCAGCAATTTTGCATCAAAATAAAAGTTTGTAAATATAATGTCATGTTTATTTTCTAATTTAACTACACAATACACAATTTTAAATGGTATAAAACAACTTCAAACAATTAATTCCACATAAACATTTAACTAAACATTTTTTTTGCATGTAACAAACGCAGTAAATCCTCTTTCAAGCATCTTTAGTGGAGGCTTTCTTATTAACAACAAATTAATTCCGAAAGTTTTATAAATTTTGGCATGATTCAAGGTGAATGAATTTTAGTTAATTATGGCTGGGGTCCTATTAGTTGTAACTATTCGTAAGATTTTCAGTAAAATTCAGTGTGGGGAGGATTTTTATTTTGATTTCAATCGAAAAGCTCTTTGAGAATAACTTCCGAGATAAGTGTTGTGAATTCAAACCGTCATATTTCACAAATTTAAGTTAATAGATAAGTCAATTTTAGTATTGAATATGAATTTAAAATTCATGCATATTTTTTTTTTTCAAATTTTTTTTTAGTATATTGCGACGCAATAACATTTTTTGAAATATATCTGGAAACGAGCTATTTTGCAAAATCTACCAAAGTTTATTTTCTCAAATGAGCTCTTTTAAGATTAGCAAAATCTAAAGGCAAGAGGTTTTCCTGGTTGATACGCCGCCGCGTTCAATATGGCATTTGACCCTGTGTTAAACGTGTCGTTTTTCCTTTGGGTCATCCATCGTCTGCGTTGCTCAACGTGTCATCAAAAGGCTCTTCTTTTATAAATAATTTACTCGGTGATAAGCTGTTAAGAGAGATTGTGGAAACTCGTTCGCTATCTGTAAATGTAGAGGTTGCAGCATCGGAACGAGAGATAGAACAATCAGTGTCTGCTAAAAAAGATGCTAAGTCAGATATAGGAGCTAATGAGGAGGTATTACAAAGATCTAAGTCATCTAAATGTTTTATAGGTTTATGTAGTGTCATACTAGTTCCTTCGACGCATAAGTTTAAATCAACGCTTTTTGATTGCTCGCCGATTAATTCATCAGGAAAACAGGTATCATCACCGGATAAAGCGTCGTCTTCTCCTGATGACATTGGTGGCGATAAACACAGAGGTGAAGTTAATAAATTAAACGCTCCGTTTATACTGTTACTTAGATTTCTAAATGATAAATTTGAGCTTTCTGATGTGGATAGATTTCTTGCTTGCAAAAGCTCTTCGGTAACGGCCGACATACCTTCTGCAATGTTATCTAACGTTGTGATTTCGGAACTCCAATTGCAATCTGCTCGTATTGCACTCGCAAATGTGTTATATATTTGTGAATGAGAAAGTTCATTACGAATATTGGATGTTGAAATTAACAAATTATCAGCGATTGCTTTTATGTTCTCCTCTTCTGTTGGAAAATATCTTACAGTTGGTTTTTTACCATAAGCATGATCTTTCATACAGTTTTCGGCATTAACGACGTTTGAAGTTTTTGGTAGCATACCTTCAAATTCAGAAGATTTCACGTGAGAAGATGTATCTTCTTCTGACTCTACTAACTTCTTACATTCTTTATTTTCTTCGTGAGTACTCGAAGGCTTATCTATGCGATTACAGAACAATTTTTGTTTTCGAGCTTTATGTAAATGCTGAAGGTTTGAGCTCTCTTGTTTTAATTTATATAGTAATTGGGTTTCTAATAATTCAAGGCGTTGTCTTTTTATGATATCATATGAACTATAATCAACCATGGACGTGCGTCTCTTTCTGATATTTGTTTCTAAAAGTTTATTTGCGTATTCAGGTACGACTGTCCAGTATCCTCCTTTTCCAGGATCTCCTTTGCTGCGGGGTATTTTCTCAAAACATTTATTTAATGACAAATTGTGCCGAATAGAATTCTAAAAACAAGATGAAAAGTTCAATATCCAGTTTATTATCACAGAACTTGAGGAAATTTTCAATGAGATAACTTGAATAAAGCCAGGTGAAAAATCATCACTTTTGCAAAAACAAAAATTCGAGGTTTGCAACTGTAGCTCATTTGGCAACAACGTGAAAATTTCTCTATAGTAAAGGTTTTTTTTATGCTGGCTCAGAAGATTTTTGAGCCAAAATTCGCGCTTAAGTTCTTACCGAAAATCGTGTTTATTTTTTCATATTTTACCTCGCCTTCCTATTTCTTTATTAATTGTATTTGAACAGCAGAGAATATTCAAATCGAGGCAATACGAAATCAAATCCAAATTAAAATTAATTAATTTTTCCACTGGGAATTTTATTTAAATGTTAAAAAAAAGAATCATAAACATTCCATTCGAGTCATTAAACAAAGGCTTGAACAGTAGAAGGTAAATTTAAATTCATTTTAAATTGTAATATATTTTTGTTTATTTATTAATTTTTTTTTTTTTTGGTATAAACTATTCTTCCAATAGATAAAAAAAAACCAAATAAAAAAGCAATTTTAAAACTGTCGACAGAGAATTTATTCCTATTTAGCTACAGATTTATTGTATATTAATCACTGGTAGCGCAAGAAATCTTGTTTGTTGAATTCTGTTACAGTTTTCTTCTATCATCAATTACCATATACCGTTTTTAACTTTGGCTTTCCAACAAGCTTAACATGCAAACCTTTATATAATGATTATACAGTGTCTGGACTGAAAGAAAATTAAATTCTTTTAATGGGAAATATTCACCAAAATTGACACAACAGATGGCTACCAGTCTTAAGTTTACTGATCAAATTCGCTAACAAATATCTGACATAAAAAAAAATTGTAGTTAAAGTGGATAGTACATATCAATATGTTTAAAAAACAAAAATTCTTTGACTCGGACGAAAAGGGCGAACGTATGTCTCAATTCATGGACTTAAAATTTAAAAGTTTAGGGTTCTAGGCTTGGTTTTCATCATTATTTTTTATAGAAGAAGTACTAAAATATAACCGATTTTAAATTGTAAAGTTAACAATAGGCAAAAGTTACGCCCCTCCTTTCGGCTTATCCTAAAATCGAAATTTTCTAAAACGCAAAATAACAATTAAAAGTTTTTTAGGAGCCAAAAGCCATAAAATTAAATATATCAAATATTGATGGGGTTTTGGACTTGCGGAAAGCGGTATAAAATTAAAGTTTTAAAACTTCTCGCTTATAGTTTATTCATAACTAATAAGCTTCCACAAATTTTAGTTTTTAGAGGTCTTGTAGATATCTGTATTTTAACATCTCTTTAGATAATAAATTGTACTGCATTTATTTTAGTTAGCTCAAGAGTTCCAGCAGATAACTTTAAGAGAAAAGCGCGTGATAGATAAATAAAACCTTACCTGCCAGCTTGGTTCCGCACATTTATAAAATGGAAAATGATCAGCAATCCACTTATATATTTCACTAAGCGTCACTCTTCCTGTAGTTTTTGATTTCATACTCATAATAATAAGAGCAGCGTATGAGTAAGGAGGCTTCACGTTTTGATTAGTTCGGTAGTCACCGTCACACAATCCATTGTTGTCACCGTCGTCACTGGTGTTAGAGGGTGCAGGAGACAATGGTGAGTATGTAATAGGTTTACCTTCCAGAATATCATCAACACTAATGTCTGTTAACCAACGCAAACTTGTCAAACTATCATCTAGTTCATAATTTTTTTTTAGGTTAATCCTTTTCTTATTACTAATGCATTTTTTAGTATTTATTCCTACTGTGACTTGCATTTTTTTAAATTTAGAGCTGCCACCAGATGGTTTGAACTCCTTTTTTCCAACTTTAACTGAATTTGCGCATTTGGAATAATTTCTTTTAACAGCACATGTGAAAGAGTTTATTACTGCATCTTCAATCTCATTTCTTGCCATATTCTTTAATTCAGTCACCAAAGTCATAATCACTGATCGTTTTGAGCTATAAGGAACGAAAATAATTATTGTTGTGATAAAAAATAAAAATTGGATTTGTTATTATTGCAAATTCTGAAGTCATCAACTATTTAATTTCATCTAGAATTATTTATCGAAATTCAATGCACCACCTCCTCTGGACTTTCACAACCGAAACACAACAAAAAAAAGTATCTAAACGAAGGTTACCACAAATTTAGTCACAATTTAAAACGAAATAAAAATCTACGGGCTGTGCCGTAAGTAAAGTAAGACGTTCCATTTATATAATTATATGCATAT
>JAUZNK010065429.1:0-14507 GCA_035046665.1 Euphysa ruthae
TTTACTCATAACAGAATACTCCTCCTTTACAACACTGTTGATTTAATTTCTAGTATTTCAAGTAATTCAAGTTTCTCTAATACTAATATAATATATGTTAACTTTATGGTAAATAAAATTATTAATTTTGTGTTATTTCGCAGAGAAAAAAAAAAACAGTTACAATTCTCTGAAGAGTTCTTACAGTTTTTTCCTGCTGACCCATGCTACCTTCTGGATTTTATAGAAGCATATTTATAAAACATATTTGCTGTTATTTTTGGATAACGACTTTCTTATGAACTGTATTTACTTTTAGGCGAAGGAAATTCTTGTCAATGAAGCCAGCTTGTAAA
Source organism: Euphysa ruthae (assembly GCA_035046665.1). Classification (NCBI taxonomy): domain Eukaryota; kingdom Metazoa; phylum Cnidaria; class Hydrozoa; order Anthoathecata; family Corymorphidae; genus Euphysa; species Euphysa ruthae. Next base: position 336 of record JAUZNK010065429.1, read on the forward strand.
TGAAAAATGTCTATTGAGGTTTACTTTTAAACGATCAACCGATTGTGGATGAAGGCTGTAAAAAGAAATCATTTATAAGATGTCACGAGATATCTATTTATAAATTCTATGTTTGAATAATTATTAGAGAGTTATATTACTGTTAAATTCAAAAAAGCTGATTGTAAATTTAAAATGTATTCATTTTTAATTTAAATTAAAGCTGGAAATGCGATAGTATGATTTTCTAAAACTTTGTTTATCTCCATCTCACCTAAACTCTCTTATTCTTGATCGCAGGTCATCTAGAGTTCTAGATATATATTGTCCTATTCCACGAAGCTATTCACTCTTCGAATGTTGAGATACATGTTTGTTTTGGTCCATGTTATAAAAATTACAACGACAAATGAAGTTTATGAGAGAGGATTGATGTGTTTTATAATATTTACTTCAACTGCCATTTTGTTTTTTTCTCTATAAGCAAATATGAGAAATCTTAACCTCTACTTGAATTTCGCTAACTAGCATTGCTAAGTTAAATAAAGCAAATTTATTTAGTAAGTCAGAAAATTGAATCAAGGAAAGACCAGGCTGATTTTTTGAGCAATTGACATTAGGTCATTAATCTTTAACAGCAAAGAACCAATCTTTTAAACTTTAGTATTCTGTGATCATAAACAATAGGATAATTATAATTAAAGTAAAAAAGAAAAAAAAAATATTAAACAATTTGAAAAATAATTATTAAGAAATACATCAATAAAAATTTCTAACAAAGCACTTTATTATGTTTGATAAATCAGGCCATCAGCGCAAAGGCAATAAATCCTTTTAAAAAATCAAAATTGCCTTTGATTTTTTTGCGGTGACATTTTCTCGACCAAATAAAGCGTTTTGATGAGTATAAGTTAATAATTTGCTTGCTCCAAAGTTTTAACCGTGCAAAGAACCTCGAGAAAACCAGCATTTTTTAAAGTGCATTTCGTTAAATTATTTATAAGTTATCGATTTTACTGATCAATTGCGTTAAATCTTTTTGCAGTGCGCAAACTATTTCAAAAAGTAGAATATTCGATCGGAGTAACATCAGTTGTTTGTAAACAAAATATGTCTGCAAGTTCAGGCTTACAAACTAAAACCTGTTGGTCAGAAGCAATTTATTGATCTATTACAAAACGTGTGAGTGAAATAAAGTATAAGATACAAGAAAAGTTCTTATTTTTCTTTGCATTTTGGCTTATTTAGTGGTTTGAATTGTTTATATTGAAAAATTTTGAGTTCTTAGGAGAGAGAAAAAATATCGTTCGAGTTAGCTTGACCGAAGGTTCGTTATATAGAAAGGATTAATAAGGTTGTTTTAAAAGTAAGACGATGAGAACTGAACTTCGGTTCGTTATTACGACTTGTTCATTACATCGGAGATTTGCAATGCCGTGAGTCTGCTGATATATTTTCTTTACTTTAGCTGAAATAATAACTATAAAAATTTAATGAAGTTTAGCAATTTACTAGCATAACAAAGCAATTAACTGACTTCATATTTGAAATCTCATTAAAATTAAAAGCAGAAAATAATTAATTTCTTATTTATTTTGTGTAAGCTTATTTTTATCGAGAACATAGTCGAAAACAAGTGAAACGTCTATAACATTGTCGCTGATAGTCGTGACTTTCTCATCTCCAAAACGGGAGTATTTAAAACTCCTTTGTCTGAGAATGAGTTTCAAAAGTTTAAGATATTTGATTCTGATTGCATTTTCCTAGACAATCAATTTTTTCTAGACTCTAAAATTAGCTTCATTGATATATTAGTAAACTATTTTAAATTTTTATTTGCTTTTTCAAATCGAACCAAACAAATTACATGATTGATTATATTTTGTAGTTCTTGGATTTTCAAAACATTGCGTACGTGATAAATTTACAAAGTTAAAAATAGAATTGCTTTCGGAAAATTTCCGTTATTCGTCTAGTTGAAACTGAAATTGGTGAGTTCCGTGAAAGCATCAACAGGTGGAAAAAAGGTTTGGTGTTTATGTAAAATGTGCAAACCAACAAATATCGAATGCTTAAATGGATAACTTTTATATTATCAATAAAACCGTGGTCACCAAGTTTTAAAAGCGAAATGAAAGAATTAATGGCAAGTGTGCCCATGGCCTATATTTTCGTATTAAGAAATAATGAAATAAAAGTCAAATTGGTTAAACTCGGTATTTCAGCGAACAAGCGAAAGTTGATAAATTCTTTACCCAGGTGTTTTCCTAATTTTTGTTGCTTTTGTGTAATGTCAATTTTTTAAGCTTTATCATTAAAAAATACTACAACACATATAACAATATAAAATGATATATAATAATATAAAATGATATATAACAATATAAAATGATATATAACAATACGAAATGATATATAACAATATAAAATGATATATAGCAATATAAAATGATATATAATAATATAAAATCGGCTAAAAAATTTGCTGTGAAGAAAATTCGTTTTAAAATTACATATAAAACCTCCAAACCTAGCTCTACGAGTTTTACATATGGAATATAGCTTCTTATTATTGGGAAAATAAGATTATAACGAAATATCTAGGTCAATTTTTATCTAAAAAAAAAAAAATATATAATTAAAAAAAAAAATAAATAAAAAAGCCATGTTAACCCTCTTATAGCGGACGAAAAGTTCCAAAGTTGCAAATTTGTCAAAGTATTAATTATTTATTATTAAAATAAATTTGTTTTGAGAATTATTTTTCACCACCCCACCACGCCTTTCTTGTAAAAATAGGGCTAGAATAGGGTTGAATATGGGTAACATAAAAAAACTGTCGAACATTCGCGCCGCGCTTGTTGATTCCAAGCGTAATTTGCGCTAAAAAAAAAAAAACGAACGATTGAAAACTAGATCCATAAAACAAGTAAGTCATTTTAAGAATTTGACTTTACGTTCTATGAATTTGAACAAATCCATATACACATGCACCACTTCAAATTGTTCTTGTAGCTAGCTTTAAATGCTTTTCTTTGTGTTTTCACCCATCAGTTTGGAATAGACAAATATATAAGTTTACGAGATTATGAGAGCCTAGTAAAAATTTAGAAGGCTTCAGATAAACCTAACAACATCCAGTATGCGATAGAGGGTGTATATAAACAAAATTTAATTTTTAGAACAAAAAACTACTCAATAAGTATCTCTTATGTCGAAAAAAAAAATATGTCGACCACTCATTTCCGGCTGCATTAGTTCTTATGGAAACTATTTTTAAATGCAGCGAATAAACAAATATTTCCCAATGTTAAACTTAAAGTTCCAGTTGTTATACTCAAAATCTTGCTACCAAGTATTTCTTCAGAACCAAAACTTCCAGGAATTTCTTTCAAATACTCTTCTCAATACCTTATTTCTAAACACTTTCCCTAAATCTTTTTCTCGGATTACTCTTTAAAAATTTCATTATAAAACATTGTTCTGTCAAACTTATTTTCATATATGTTTCACTTACACTTACAAAAAATAATTTTTGACAAAACCTTGCGTTAGAAATTTCATTCCAACTTTATTTCGTTTTCTTGAATATCGTTCTGCAAAATATTTTCTGAAGAAGAATACTTTCCTCAAAACCATTTATTATGTAATTTCCTCAAATCTAATTACGAAAAATTTTCTTCAACACTTTACTACTGAATATGTCTTTTAAAATTGCGTTTAGAACCTAATTTTGAAGCTTTGTATTTACAGATCAAGTTGGTTGTTTTGCAATTTAATCCGACAGTTTAATTTTTGTCTAAAATTTAATTTTAATGCTTTTTTTCAATTTTTGAAGTCTATTTTTTTTTGTGACTTTTTATAATTCTACATATGGCTTTAGTACAACTGTAGCTTAATTTAACTGTGTTGCGGTTTTAAAAAATCTCACGTAATTTGTTTGAGCGCAGTGTTTTTGAGTGAGATGTTCGAAAATTTCAGCTAAATATTTTTGTATCCACTTTGTTTTAGAGCATCCTCATAATCAAGTTTTGATTCATTTAAATATTTCCTCTTTGGTCAATTCTTTCTGCTACTGGTACCATGTAAACTAGTACTACCTATTCTATGGTCGCGTAGTTGGTGACTTAATCGGCTCGCCTATCTCACATCGATGTAGATAAGAAACGTATCTAACACCCCAGCAAGATTGAGTGCAAGATCTGTTAAAAAGCGGAAAAGCACGTTTGTGAATCAACGGCCAGTTAGAGATTTTGTCTCGAAAATATGGCACGAAATTATACTCATTGGAACTATTAATCCTCAACGTGGAAATGAAAATACACTGCGGGAAGAATTAATGGGTCATCACGCTACTTTTATGAAAGTTTTAAGAGAGCAAACAATTTGTTCATTGCCAGTTTTAGTTTTCAATGAGCTCATCTCCACAAATACACCTGAAAAAGCTCGGACGAAATGCACAAGTCACAAATGAAATCCTTAGATGTGAGAAAGAACCAAAGACACTGAATGTCAAAGTATCAGTATCAAGATCAGCCGGCATTGATTCGGATCACTAAGCGATGACAAGTAAAATTGAAAAGAGCCACTAGTGATCCAAAAACACAAAAATGTTTCAATCATACGAAATTAAAAGAGGAAGGTTTGAAGGAAGCTCTCAAGACTAAAATTCCTTAAAATGTTTTTAGAGCTGTGTAAAAAAAATTTCGGGCCATCACCATGCAATGTAATAATTTTCTAAATCGTATTTTGGCTTAAAGTTTAACAGCACGCGAATTGCGGCTCCAATGTTTCTTGATGTTTCCTCCTTCTATTCAGATGTTTCTTGCTGAAATCTTGAATTCCAGTTGGAAATTTTGACAAAAACTCCAGTCTCCATTTTCCGAAAGCATTTTTTACTCTCAGAAGAGGGTCCAAAATCCTGACATTCTGGAACACTTCCAAAGCCAACAACTTGTAGACAGAGACCAATTTCAACCCAGTTTGCTAAGCATAGAAAATATACAATGCATTCCAAGTAAAAAGATCGTCATCGTCTTAGTAAGATTCTTTCTACTTTTCTCAAACTCAAATCTTCATGGTGTCCTCAAGGGTCTGATGCCCTACAAAAGAAATTAGGTCCCACACTCATGAGAAGAATTATCAGGTCTCCCAAATTTTATTTGATACAAATTTTCAAAACAAATAATTTTTTAAATTACAATTCTTGTAAAAAAGTAATTTTCAATGATATTTTGATCCGTGAATTTTGATTTTACACCTATTTAATTAAGATAGAATGACAAGATTTCAATTTCCTTTGGCCAGATTTTCATGGTTAAAAAATTTAAATATGACCTTCCAAGTTGCCTCGGAATAATAGTAATAATTTTCACCATGATCTATAAAAATTCGAGAACTTGATCTTCTGAATTGCTGAATAACTAAATGAGAATCTGAATTTAACTCAGTATGTCATGATCTTCACAATGATTGAATAAAAGCTTGTACACCGAATTGCTGTAAAATCTCTAATACTTTTTTCATGTATCTGGATACATGGTTTATTTATGATAGGCTCGGTCCTCCTACCAGGAAATTTCAAATTTTGATTCAGGATTTTAAGTTAGGATCATAGGCCTATCACTATATGTATTATACTATGTATATGAGTGAGTCTTTCATTAGTATCAACATTGATTACTTATTGATTACTACTGTTCATAATATATGAGTGAGGTACTTCTCTAGTCAGAAATAAAATCCAGATCTTCATGCACATGACAGAAATCTTTTGAAGAGTTAATAAACTGTTAATGAACCCAAATCAATGCCATAATCAAAATGCAGATCATGACATGAGAAATTAGAAGTCGACTTGAGCTAATTGATGACCAGGCAAACGCCCCTATAAAGGTAAAAAAATTCTAATATAACGATAGTCAAAAGCTATCATTTTGAGGGGAAATTTGAAGTTACCCTATTCACAACTTCCATACTTTTCCAGAAAGACAAATGATTTCAAATAAAATATATATTGACCTGAACCCTCAAAACCCGACATTTTCTTCTTGACATGGGTTAAAATCAACCATTTTTCTTGCCGTTTTTGCTAGTTTCTTAAAAACCCTGGCTAATCCTGACCCGATACGTCTTCATAGCTACTAGTTATAATTTGTCAGGTGGCACCATGCTATTAAATTAATTGGTATTATTATTAATTATTGTTATTAAAAAAATGACGGTTACGAAACGGGAGACATAAATACAAACTGTCTTATTAAACTTGTTATTTGCATATAAATTTATCATTACAAATATATCGTTTTCAACAGCTAGTAACCAATGCAACACGAGTATCATTAAAATCTAATACATTAAAAAATGTAATAGATAATTGAGAAACAACGAAAAACTGATACTCAAAACTATCTTTCAATAACTTAATACAGGCTATGTTATAATGAAGTACAAAAAAAATATCTTATTCACACGTTTGCAATTCATGACTGCCCGTGAATTTAATGAGCCTGACAAATTTCCGACACCCATCCCAACAAATAGGAACTTTTTCGGTACGGGGACAATTTTTGAGTTAAAATGTATCAAACTGGGCCTAGAATTTAGAGCAAACGCCAGCTTTACTTGTAAATACATGTTAATAAAGGATATTCTATGAATGGGGTCAATTTTAGTGGGCAAAACCCGCATTCCGAGAGGTCAAACTTCAATCTAAAATTCACACACGAAAAAAGTAATAATTGCGGGTTGTGACTTGCTTTGTGACTTCAAATAAGTTCACATGGAAATGAATGCACACCGGAGTAAACAAACTGTTGTTTACTCCGGAGTGTATTCATTTAAAGACAAAAACAAAATATTTATACGGCTAAAATTTATCGGCTAAAATTAATCTCTAAAGTGGCCAAGTAGCAGTTGAAAGTGGCCAGCTAAGAGGGAAGGAATCAAAGCGCAAGACAATGAGCAAAGTTAAAAAAGCATGTTTTCATTCGATCGAATTTTAAATAAGTTGAAACATCTCTGTAAAGAGGCAATTGCAGAGAAATTTGAATACCACAAAGTTTATTACGTTTTATACTTATTTCCAGAATAAAAAAATACTTATCATATATATATGTATATAGATATAAAATTAGGTTTAAGACGAAAATGATAATCTTACATAGATGCGTTGTTTTTATCAACGTCTAAAAACCAAAAAAATTGGTGCATGCGAGGTCGAAGGTTTACTAAATTTTCAGATAAAAGGCTATTTGCTTTATCACACACCATGATCTTGAATCGTTTAAATATCAGTTAAGAGCTTTCCATCTCTTTAAGTGTGTTCCTGTCAGTATCCATACCACTGTTGCGTATTATCAAAGATATATCTCGCAACGCTGGTTGCATTTCAGGATATCTGGTATTTAACCGGTCCACTATTGTAGAGTAATTGTGAAATTTATCAATTTGCTTTTGTTTTTCATTTTCTAGTGAAGTCGGGGTCTTACATAACCGAGTGTATTTGCCAGACTTTAATGAGGAGTAATGTTTTGCACGCTGCTGTTTGGTTAAAATTTCTTGAAAGTTCTAAAAAATAGAAAAAAAAAAGAAAAAGTTAAATCAGATAAATCAAAATTTTCAATAAAAATAACTCTAATAAGGATTTTTAATAAAGTTTGGTATAAAGAGCAAATTTTGGTAAAACGGAAAAATTACTGAAAAATTTCGCGAGTTAAAATATAGTTGGGTAAAAATTCAATCCTAAGAGTAAAATCTAGTGAAATAGTTTTCATAGCTGCAACTCATTATCTTAAACCTTTTTGATATGCAGTATGCATTCGATAGTAACAGGACAAAATGCTCACATTGCCCAAGACGTTACAAAGCGATGATTTAATATTATCTCATCAAAATGTTTGATTTTTTTTTATTACTTAATCTTGGAAAAATTCCATTGAGATAATACAACTATATAGTAGATGATAACAATTTTTTTTTTTTTAATTTTAATTTCCTTTCCAACATTTTAAACCTACTCCTGAAACAGGCAGCAGAAGCAAATGAAAATTTAATTCATTTGGCAGGCTATCACAAAGCAGCTAGGCTTTAAACAAAAGAAAATTTGTACGAAATTGTATAACTTTTGAAAGGTTAACCCATCAAAGATGTTTGTAATTCAGATACAAGCGAACTAAGTAGATTCACTAGTCAACAGAAAGATGTGATTTTGTTAAAGCAATCACTAAATTCAATATCATTCCACAAAATATAATTTTTACTGCTTCCAACTTCATACTCAGAAATATTCAGAAAAAAAAAACAAACAGAAAAGCAAACTATAGCTGTGTTCAATCAAAGGGTCCATTTTGCTAGACAGCGTGTGAAAACAAATATTTCTACCATAAAATCTTTAAAGACAGCTTCCAACAACAAGGTACCAAAAAAAATTCACAAGAACCTTTGACCAATATAAACCCTTTACAACACTGAGAAAAGTTCACGCAGTAATAAAGAAGTTCATTTTCAAAAGGAAAGATAAAAATATTACTACTGGCAGGAAAGGCTAAAACTTCTTGTAGCATGGCAAATATTGAAAAAACAGTCAAAATATCCTGAGATTAATAAAGGGATGTTTATATGACTTTTTTTTTTGAAAAAAGCAACTGGTGATGTTGGTCAGATCTGAAGTTGCTTATTTATCAACCAATATCTAGATCTGAAATTGGTTAATAGTTGCTTAGATTTATTCAAATAATATTCAGTTATTATATAAGAAGAAGTGAAAATAACAAAAGAAGTTATTTGGTAAACTCTCAGCCATTGAATACATCTATCGAACACAACAAAAAGTTCTTAAAAATAAACTGAAGTACAAGATATATAGTGTATTAAGAGATAAAGTAAGTATTAAAATTAAGTATTCAAATTTTTCCATCTACAAAGTCTCTTCAACTTCCACATCTTCCTTGTCCGATTTTGGTAGAAAATCATCAGAACCATCCCTTATTTCGCTTGGCAGAGGAGTTTCTATTACCTCATTTAGATTGGTGATATTGATGGGAGTAGAAACGACGTAATTTGGCTTACTTTTGGGCTTAATTTTCTCGTCTTCATTACCATCTGCTGTGATAAGACACCCTGCTTCGTTAAAGCTTCTGTACATCATACGAAGAATTTTCTCGTGTTTATATGTTATTGGATAAGGTTCATCAACCAAGAAATGATTAATGGCTATTTTAAGGGCAGAGTTTCTGGTCACCGTTACCAAGCCAATGCTCTCTATTTTTGTCATTTATAGCCAGATATTTTGTTCTCCTTTCACATGGGATTTAAATGCTTCTCCGGCTTGTGATGCCAAATTATTGCAGGAGAGGAAATACTCTGCAAAGTCCGCAACAGCTTTGAAGAGTGTGTTTTTAATCCATTTCAAAGAAAATACCGTATCTGTCCATGTGTTCGGTTGCCGGTAAACATCAATTTCTTGGCATACGCCGCAAATTCAACTTGATTAATAATTTTTTCCAGTCTCTCGAATAATCGAGACATTCCTATAAGATTAAAACAAATTTGAAGTGTGGCTTGTCACCTATCGAGACCACTATCAGGTTGAAATATCTATGCTAAGTGATCGGGCCGCCCCTTCTCCTTGCCTATATGTACTTGATATGTTGGTTTGCTCTCAATAACAAACGGGATAGGGATTTTTTAAACATTGATTTTCTTTTCAGGCAAAAATCTCCCATATTTTTGATCATAGGTAAACTCATGGTCATATTATGTGACACTTTTATCAAATTTTAGCACAAATTCATATTTGGCGCATGGTGTAAAAGTGATTTTCTTGACAAAAATCGCAAAAATGATGAAAACCCCAAATGAGTATGGACTTGTCACTTTCATCCCTTAGATCTAGTAGAGAAAAATTTTTTTTTAATTTCTATGTTCTAAAGACTATATGTCTATTAACCAAAAGGTAAGCCTAAAGTTGAGTGTGCCAAGGGCGGTGTGTCCATATTTTTAATTGCTTGTGGTATTTTTGCCAGTTATTAATTAAGGTGTACTAATGGCATATAAGTCTCATAAAATTTTGCCCATGATTGTAGGTTTTGCTACTTCCAGGTTTATTTAGCTTCTCTCGGAAATTAGAGTGCCATTTCATCAGATTTGGAATTTGCTTCTTTACACCAGCTCGACATTTAAGCTGAGCACACAGCATGAGGGGTTTATACTTTTTTAAGAAGTTAACAACAGTTGACTTCGGTAATCTATCAGTATTTAGGCTTTGTTGAAGATTCATTTGATTTACCTGTACATACTATCAACCCCTTCTTCTTGCCTCGGAGAACTTGTTATACAGTTTGTCGAACAAAGCTTTATATAATCACTTCAAACCATGTTTCGCTTGTCTTTGGTGTGCATGTTGTAGATTGATTTTTCCTTCGATTTCTACCAAGTAATCATTTTTTAGACCATCTTTCAAAGCATCAACTTTACCCTTCAAAGCGTAGCTCTTCTGTTTGTCAGGAATTTTCGGCAGTCCAATAGCTTTAACATTAATTTAACATGTTTCTCCACTGATTTCACAACCTTCTGAATTTTATCATTCTTAAAATGTCCAGTATTAATTTTGTGAATGTTCTTAGAGTTTGCGTCATTGTCATTGCGTTTTTTACATCAAAGTTCGTGCAACACAAGGGCCTGTGATGTTTTTAGGATCTTGTTGCCAACAGCACATAAGAATTGATTGGCCGCTCCATTTTCTCTAGGTGCTGCATTCACAAGCTTACCGTGATTAGAAATCCTTTTGGTAGAACCAAAGTTCAAAAAGATGTTTCCTTTGGTTGGCTTGCTCATGTTGTCGTAAAACTCCAATAACGTCCAGCTGTCTGTAATTTACTTTTGTAAACCAATTTGAATCAAAAAATGTGTTGGAATTTTTTATATTGCATGAACATTAAGGAATTATGAGAAGTAGAATCCCAGAAATGAGAACATCAAAGTCTTATCTTAGCAGTAGTTTAGGACTAGCGAAGTTTCAACTTGTTGGCAAATGAATAAAACATTGGTGAATTTGTTCCCATAAAAATTATTTTTTACGGTTATGCCACATACTTATTTCAACATCATACCTCAAAAATCAATCTATTCTTACTTTATATTCAAAAGAGTACCAAGAGGAGTCCTAGTTGAAAACACATTCCTGATTTACCATTAAAATAGGACTTGGATTGGTTAATTTAGCAAATAATTTAGATCTAAGACTCATAACTTCCATTTACCAAGATAACAGAAATATTGATGAAGATTTTATCTCCACAAAAGCAATAATTAATAAACTTTATTTTATCAAAATTGAATTTGATTTTTCATGCTGTAAAAGGGAGATGATGTTTAAAGGCTCAATGTGAAGAATATATACTTCTCAGTTCTATTGCCGAAAACTCCAGAGAGCCAATACTTTCTTTGGTCAAAGCAAAGTGCTAATTCGTCAATCAGTATGCACAATTGAAAAGTGGTAACAAGGACAAAAAGTCTCTTGTGCTTTGATTAAGATGACATAGCTCATAACCCCTTTATAAATTTTATAACTTATGCGTCTATAGATTCAGGCGAAAATATTTGTGAAATTTCCTTTTTCCAATAAAGAGTAATTTCAAATTGCACTTGAGTCTCTCTTATAAGTCAGATTGTTTGCAGTTTTCCAAATTAAATGACATTAAAATGAAAGTATAAATTAATTCCCTTATCAATAGGCTTTTTCAAACATTTAGACTGCTAAAGAATCTTTTAATGGAGTTTGTCTGACAATCGAAATTTTTCCTACACTATATCAACTTAAATTTAGCCAACTATCAAGAGTTACTCCCATCATGGATTTATTAATAAATCATGTTATATGTCAACTCAATTTTTAACTGATGATAAATGCAGATAGTGCTATCATATGCAAAGCTGCATAGCTCTGATTCATCAAAAAATTTGAACAGAGCGGGACCAAAAATAGACGCCAAGCAAAATGAGCAACCAATCAATTAGCCAGAAACCTAAAAAGATAAGTATTTTTTGTAAGAAAAGCAATTTTAAAGGTTTTCATATTTTAGCGCATAAAGTGGTAATTATATATTAAGCAGATCATTCCGTAAAGTAGCATAAGTCTTAAAAAAGTCCGTTAAAAAAGGTCCTAAATTTAGGATGTCATTTTCTTTCAGATATTATAAGCAGATTGAAAATGGAATGTTGTATATTATAGCGCTTTCATGAACAACAACATATTTTTAGATATAAAAAGATTTACGAGTAAAGACAAGAGGCTGAAAGAATCTAGACAAAGCTGACAGAAATTATTTACCAGCAGTTGGTCTGTAGTTGCACTTATCTATAATACTAAATTTGTAACTTAGCATAAAATATTCAAATATCAGGTACCTCGTAGATTCTCAGCAAAAATAGATTGCTCAAACACATACATTTAAGGTAGATTGAAGGTAAATTGTCAGGGAAATTTAACACAAAGAACAGGGTCAAAATTAGAACAGTAAATGTACATATATAAAATAGAATTTCTAGCTCTAAAATTACCCCAGTTGAAATATAAAAAAAAATGGCCATGCGAAATTGATTTTATTTTAAATAGACATTATAACGGCCATCTTTTACTGCTCCTAAATTTGGAAGGGGTGAAAAAACCGTTTTTTTTTTTCGAAGTTCAATAGCTTTACATAACAACTGAATTTATTTACCTTCATTTTAAGTTCTTGTAACTGGAGGAGTTCACTGTCGTTATCATCGATTGATTGTTGCAATGTTTGAATAGTTGTTTGTTTATCTTCCAGGTCTGCACCGAGTTGCTGTTGAAACCCCCGGTACGACTGAATTTCTAATTTCAAAAATATAAATGAATAAAGATTTGAAAGAAAATGATTTTCTCAGAGGTATTGAGACTCTGATTCAAGAGCATTCCCCAAAGTAATGCAGTAAAAATAAAAGCAAAAATATCATCAGTAATTTAACAATGTTCATACTACCCAAGCCCAGGTTCAGCACAAGAACTTTTAATCTAGCATATTCATTAAGATTAGTAGCTGGAGAATTTTTAATTTTTTTTAAGAAGAATGTAATAAAAGTCCGTTATTTTTAGAATGTGACCATAAGTTTTTAAAATCAAATTTCAAGACATTCCAAAATTAGTCGTAGAGCCAATTTAACGCATTTTCATGTCACTAACACAACCGATACTCCAAAATTTTCGAATGAGACAATTTCCAACACATAGACGTTTTTCCATCACATAACTTTACCAATGAAAATAGCATCATATAGCAAAGTAGCATAAATACAAGCCAAGGAAGATATCTAGGAGTTAGTGAGAGAAAAACAAAGTAAGAATTTTGCGAGAATAAAAATATCAATAACAAGCTAATCACAAGCTTAACTTAAATTAGATGAATTTTACCTTGGTCACACGAATCTGCTTCTTTTTTTGCCACTTTTATTTTCTTTTTCATTTCATTCAATTTCTTATGGAACATTCCTTTTGACATCTTTTGTTGCTTCCCTTGATTATTTTGATCAATTTTAGCTAGCGCATCACCTCTAAATATGAGAATAGTTATCAAACAAAAACATACATATTGCAAATGACTTAATTATTTTTATTTCATTGTCCTTTTGTCTTCATAAAAATTTTAGATAAAATTTTTGTTGACACAGTATTGCATAGAATTTTTAGTAATGTCTCATAAATGGTTTCACAGCTTTACAAGAAATCTATGGTTAAGTACATGTAAAGGGTTGCAATGATTAATTAAAATTATAAATTTTGTGCAGCTGTTTTATTATCATTATTCCACAGCAATGGTCACTTTGAATGTTTATATATGTTAAGTTTACACTGTACAAAAAAAACATTAGATGGACAAAGTAGGTCACGACTTTGTTTTGATTCACAGAGACACTTTATATTCGTACTTTGACATTATCGAAATGTTCCAAATTGGCATAAGATTTATTTTTGATTCTTAAATACTGATATTTAAAAATAATTCATTGAAGGATTCAAGTGTTGATAAGTATGTTAAAGAATATATTAAAATAAGAATATATATATTACAAATATACATATACCTATACATATATATATAATGTATATATATATATATATATATATATATATTCACACATTCTTATACCTCATGGCTATGCTTTCCTTCT
>JAUZNK010065440.1:0-14505 GCA_035046665.1 Euphysa ruthae
GTGTCTCTACCTAACGTGACGTCACACAAATGGGGTCTTATATAAAAACGTGATGGAGCGTGACGAGGGGGGATGGGTGGTTCTAAAAAGGCAAATTTAGCATGACGTAATTATTGAACAGCCCCATACTGATTTTTAGCATTCTTCCACTTTCTTATTGTTCTCATCAAATTCTTTTTATTTGCCATCTAAAGATATAAACAATGAATTTAAAACAAAATCATAAAAAATGAAACCTAAGGTCCGCAAACAGCAAAAAAATAATTTCAAGTTTTTAGAAGAATCTTTTATTTTCGCGTGTGAAGCATAATAGAAGTTAATAAAGCAAAATGGAAGTAAGCCAAATTATCCACAAAGCTGAAAACAAATATGTTTGAACAAAGTTAGGCTCAAACAACAGTTGCCACATCTGTTGCTAATTGAGCTTAAAAAAACTTAATTTTAGGGTATGAATTCAAAAAAACACCATAAAACTATATATTTTTGCAAACTTCATTAAGATTTAGATCTAGTGGCTTCAAAAAGCAAATTTAAAATTTTTGTGAAAATCTTCATTTTTTAACCAGCTAACCGCCTTAGGCTTATTTTTTCTAGGTAAAATTATTAAATTTTCTTACACTTTACCCCACTCAAACAGCCTTCTATCAAAAAGTTACCCAGGGTATGTCAATTTTTTATTGAGCTCTATTGTGGTTTCTACGCATAGCCTAAAGTTTACTTTAGTTTTTCATATTTTGCTTGCTTTTTAAAAGAAATTTGAAAAAAATGTAATTTTTTCTCAATTTTTCTTTTTATGCTACGAATTTTTAAATTAATTGGTATTTTATTTGTTTGCTTCTAGATTACATCGGTATAAATAAATATAATAAAGGAAGAAAAATCTAATACACCAATGAAGGTAGACGCCCTTAAAAACAGGAAATCTGGTCTTACAGGGTTTTCTAAAAAGGGAACATTCATAGGAAATAAATTCTCCGAAAAAAAATTACCCACCTCATTAGTCGCTTCAAATGAAAGTGTTTTGGTTCCTTTTTCTAAAAAAAAGAAAAAAAAATGAAAATGGCCTTGTAAACAAGTCCTGGAATAAATGTTAGTATTAGTACGTCATACGTAGACACCACCAACACCACCACCACATTTCCTGCGCCCGAGCCAACCAGTACCTATCCTAAGATGATGATAAAAATAATTTTGATGTATAATTTATGTAATAATAATAATGATGTAAATAGCTCTTTTACTTTATTATTTGACACTTCAATTCTGTCTTCAATGATTTCACTGGTTTCCTGCTGCCCAGACTGTCAATCCTGTGAAATCTGTCAATCCTGTGAAATCTCATGCCAGTTCAATTTAGAAAAAAAGAAGTGAATTTGCGTTGTTTTAGATATAAATTGTCAAAAATTTTATTGGACACACGAAGCTTTCACTAGTAAACAAGTTTTTTTAAATAGAGCCGGGGGAACTAGCTATAAAATATATAGTAGGGCTATTATTACCATGAGAGAGATAGGAAGAGGCCACGCATCACTTGAAAAGTTTTGTAGGTTGAGAACATTTCACCGCCAAAGCTTAAAAATGCTTTTGCCGAAAGACAAAAAATATATATCTTTATCATATTAGGTAGTAGCACAAAACTCAATGAATAATGATGCCATTGAGCTACGCAATTCAGACTCGGTCGAAGATACAATTATATCAGGCGATGGAATATCGCAGAGTAGGGGATACTCCTCGCTACATAGTGTTGTTATTGCCAATGCTGCTGACACTGGCAAGTGTCTTGATTATCAGGTCAGGTCAAAGGTGTGTCATGCGTGTATTCATTGGGAGACAATAAAAGGCACTAATGAGCATGAAGAGTTTGTATCAAACCATGCTTGTAACATAAACCACGATGGGTCAGCTGGTTTAATGGAGGCCGCTACATTAGTTTAGTGTTTTGCCAGGTCAGAAACAGAGCGTAAACTGTGATACAAGTATTTTATCGAAGATGGAGATTCAAAATCTCACCATGACATTGTGAAAGATGATCCCTATAATGGGTTGTTGTTCAAAAATTACATTGCGCTGGACACACCCAAAAGAGAGGCGAACGGTTAATGAAAATATAAGCATCGAATAAAGAAAAACTTTCAGATGGAAAACATTATGAGGTAAAGGACGTTTAACTGAAAAATATAATAAACAAACAACAACACTGTTATTACATTGCTGTTACTCGATGTACTGGTACAACAGTTTATGCGATAAAAAAAGCTGTTGGTGTTGTTCTTTTTCATTGTTCCAATGTAAAATTCCGTGAAACAAGACGACGCATGTGCCCTCGTGCCACAGATAGTTAGTGTAAGTTTCATTCAGACAAAATTAATAATACGCAAACATATGTTGACAAACCTGGTATCCCAGCTGTAGTTTGTGAATTAATAAAACCAATATTTATTGATTTTGTGACAATAATTTACTAAACCGTTGCTTAAATGGCAAGACACAAAACACAGACGAATCTCTAAATGGAATTATTTGGAAGAGTTGTCCGCAAGAAATTTTTGCTGGTAGTGAAACGATTGAAATAGGATGTGCATCAGCTGTAATAAGCTTCATTGATGGATTGTGGACTCTTAAAGGTTCTAAGTAATTTGAACGTAGAACCTGGAATGAATACTGAATGAATACTGAAGTAAATATCATCAATATCAATGGATTTTGCAATATTCACTAATCTACCACCTTGATATATTTGTGTCATGGTCATGAAAATTTGCATATGGTTATTTTTGGGGCAATGAATCCAATAGAGTTACTTAGAAACTTAGAAACTCTTAAAATAAACAGAAATCTTGTATTGTTCAATTTTGAAAAAAATTTACAAAGATAACACTAAAAAAAAAATGATGACGTCTGCAAAAATATTTTTTCTCAACTTTTTAAAAAAGTCATTCCAAGCAGGTTGCGAAACACTATCAAAAGGAATCGTGAAACGGACTCTTTCTAAAAAAGAATTAAACTGTTTTAAAATTTATAATTTTGTTCTAGGTATGAAATGAAAATAAGTTGTGAAAAATAAGTTTTACATTAAGATAACGTTTCTGACTTAGAGTTGAATATAGTCACCATTACACATATCATTAAAATACATATATACAACCCAAATTATATACGCAAAATTAAAATTTATCAACTGCTTTGGTAAAACCCACCAGAATGTATAATAAGCAACAAAATCATCCATGTTGGGAAAAGTCGTGTCATCGTTTATAACTTGTTTAAATTCGTGTTCACTTTTCGTTCATAAGAGATTTCAGTATTTGATAATGGAGTGTACTGGTGATTATTTCTTGTGCTTTGTACAGTTTTACCCATATCTAATCTTTCTTTGAATTCTTGTCGAGTAGAAACCAGCCTTTGATATTTTATGAAAACTGGTCTATTTTACGAACACAAAAGTCAAGCATTACATTAACAGTTAGTATTTGTTCATTTACAATAGGATCTGCAAGGTGTCTCTAGCTGCTATTTGCTTGACGCTCCCACTTATTTCGTCATATGGAGACTTACCATGACTGGTGGCTTAAAATATCTATCCGGCATTCATCTGAAATTCCTCTTTGTGATATCAAACCATACTATGTATTAAACACAAGCAAGATTAAGACGTTTTTACAATTTTGTATTGAACAGTACATCCTTCAGAGAAGTAATAAATTTTATTAACAGCAGGTAAATTTTCTTTTAGATATTTTACAATATTCTTTTGCAGCTCATATAGGAAACACGTGTCATGTTTCAGGTCATCATTTCTAAGACAAAAATGATTTATGCATGATATCTATGTCTTTGAAATAAATTACTATTGGCTGTAATGAGCATTATTCTTCATTCCAATGGTAGCTTTGAATTTCGTCTAAAACAGCATCAACTCGTAGTTTTCTGCGAAGTCACCAAATACAAGGCATTCGTTTATAAATTTAAATTAAGTTTTAGGTATCGAGCTTAGCATTTAGCTATATAAAAATACGTTGTCAGCTTATCATTTTTTGTTACAACTAGTTCTTTGTAACCACCCAATAACAATGCTTGGATTATTAATTGAGACCTATCTGTATTCTGCCATTGACTGGACTGGATCTTCTCACTTAATTTTTCGTCAAGAAAAGTTTTAAGAATTTCTCTTTCTGGACAATCTGTGCATCTGTGAACCATGCATTTGTCTTTATTTATATCGCATACTAACTTTGCCATTAAATCTGTATACGTAAAATTCTATTGAAAAGCACTTACTAGTAGAATATAATTTTGGTGATGAGTGCAAACACATACAGAATCGGTTTCACTTAGACCTACATTAATGCGCCAGGTCTCAGAGCACAGAAATTTGGAAATCCAGTTTTAACTGCTAGGTGTCTTTTTTTGAATTTGGTGCATATCTCATGAAAATTCGATAATAACAAAGGCTTTTGTTGAGGAGGACCACCTTTGACACTCCAACAATATTCTTTATCAGGGTTTATGTGAGGTAACTCATCTTGAAAAAAGTCAATTACAAAACGCAGTACTTCATCATGTTTTTCTAGCAGTTTTGCAGTTAAGTACTGCAAGAATACCTCTTTCAGCTGTAAATCTGCTTGCTACTGATCTGATCGATTTGTTTTGTGAGGACTCCGCACGTTTGATTGCCTCAAACTTGTTAATCTCTTCTTCGGTATGATTTTTCATTAAGTGGTTTCATATTCATTTAATGGGAAGTAAACAGGAGAAATGATTTTTTTTTAAAACGTGTTGTGTCAGAGAGAATTTGACTAGCAAAAGATGACAGGTTTTTTTCCAGAAAGTGATCAAAAGAACAAAGAACCGAAAGAGAAAAAGAAATGTGCATCAACATCACCACTAACAAAATTAGGGAAAGTCATTGTAAACGAGTTTTATCATCCTCTTGAAAATTTAGTTTTTTCTAAGAAAACTGTAGGCAAATAACAAAAATTCTGCCAACACCATTGGTTTAGAAGATTATTACGATTTTAATTATTACGACATTGACATTATATTTATAATTACACGATTTAAATCCTGGAAAAAAGCACCAAAATGTTTTGAGGTTCACGAACAAACCAAAGCTCACAACTGCCAAAACATATGAGCTTTTTGTCCCGAGATGTATTAATGCTAGTGATATGATATCTGTAGACATCAAAACAAACGGGATTGAATAACACAAATATTTTATCAAGGTGATGGAGTGTGCTCAATTTCTTACTCGTCAGGCTATTTTTTTTTTTTTTGGAGTAATGACAATAACGAAAATTTTCATTAATTGCTTTTGCTGATGGGGGATAAGACTGTACTAATGATATATCAATTAAACGGAAGCATTTGCATACACATGATGTCTACCACTCGTAATTGAGGACAAAGATTTTCAATCAAGTTTTAAAATCAATATTGACACTTACCAGGAAGAATGATACTTACAGGTTATGAGTGGAATCATGTTGCAAATCTTGAACAGTTTTCTATTTGTGTTAGAACCGTAAATAACAATCTGGAGACATCTGAAAACTTTTTAGGATTTTATGAGCATCAAGAGTGACACAGTCGTAAACCGCTATCAGATACGTAATAATGGTACGAATGCGGCTATCTCTATCAAGTTGCCGAGTTCAAACGTATGATGAGGCGAGTAAAATGCAGGGGAAAAAATCAGGATTTGCTTCGCAAATACTAAAGTAGGTACCAAAAGCATTACCACCCATTGTCATACACATTCATTAAACCTTTCAATAAAAAACACCTGCTAGTACGTAAAAGTTTTTAATATTTTTGGAACAGTTGGAGAAACATGTGTTATTGTCAAATATTCTCCAAAGAGAGAAACCTCGGAAATATCAAGATTAACTTAGATGCGGAAATGGATGACGAAGTATCAAGAGTTGAAGATTCGATTCCCTCATTAGACAAACTATGTGCAAAAGAATGGCAGTGCAACCAAAATACTTCGAGACGATCCAGTTAAATTATGAAGCACTGATGAAACTTTGGAGTGTTTGTTTGCATGAAGGTGGGCTGCAATATGAATAAAAGGCAATGATCGTAGTTTGTTAAATGAGCACATTTCAAATCTACACTGTGTTATGTGTATGACATCTTTTATTTTATATAATTATCCAAAACGCTCTAGTCGGAATTGTCAGTTACCAGTGGTCAGAACCTGGCAAATTTAACATTGAAAATTCAAAATCAAATGAGAACGCAAGAAAAGTTCCAGATGTTTTACAATCTTTTTTCAAGTGGCCGAAATATCAAAACATAGAAAAGATCTACGACAAAAACTAAATTATTTAACGACCTTGCTATCCTATAAATTTAGAAGGAACTTACCGACAAGATCGAAATCGGACATGAGTTTGTTGAAAAGCATGAAAAAGAGAACATATCTGAGGAATTTTCTCATGAAAATCTTCAAAGATTTTTTTGTTAAAGTGACTCAATGGCTTTTTTCATTAATTCTAAGTCTACAGATAAAAGATCAAATTTTGACATAACGATGATTACTTAAGGCTAATTTTGAATGGCTAAGGTTCGATACTGTTTTCAGGCGTGGGTGCAAACAATACACATCTGAAACTTAACCATCCCAAAAAAATTTTCGTGGGCCTATAAAACACAAACTTTTAGAAAGTTTTAGCATATATAGTGAACGGATTCAAAGTATAATGCTGGATACTAACGATTTATGTCGCAGATTGATGTGGTAACGTTTAGTCAAGTAAAATCTTTGAAATGAAAAATACTCAGCACAATTCGACAACATGGGAATGGTAATTATAGTTTTTTAGTTATTAATAAAAAAAAGTTGGCACTTTTTAACTATTTTTTTGACCGAAAAATCACCTATTTAACCAACATTTTCTTCCGGTGAGGCCTATATGAATATTCTTTAAACATCAGAACAACCCAGTTAGTCTGTACTTAAACTAAATCGCTGAAATATCTCAGCCACATTGCGCCTCATGGCCTGAATAGGGTTACTGCTAGACATGCTCTCAGCTTTAACAATCACAAAATACCTGCTGGTATATTTTGGTAAAGCTTTTACAATATTAATCCAGCAGAAAAAAAAAAAAAAATGTGTGAACTAAAATATTCTAGCAAACTACCTTGTTGCATTTCATTACTTCGAAAAATAATTTTTTTTTTCAGGAAAATGAAGGTAATGTGTTGCGAGCTTTAATGTCCTCAGCTATTCACGTTTGAACACAATTTCGATTTATACATTTCAAGCGTAAACTCTAGCGGTTTATTTCATTTTTTCTGACTTTCAAATCAAATTACACTCATGGCCGTATTATATGAGCCTTTTATCAAATTTTAACACAAACCCACATTTGACGCATGCTTTAAAAGTGATTTTCTTGACCAAAATCGCATAAATTGATAATAAACCTAAATGAGTATGGACTTGTTACTTTCATCCACTTTTAGATCCAGTAGAAAAAAAAAGATATTTTTCTAAGTCTACTAACCAAGATATACCTAAAGTTGAATATACTAATGGCGGTGTGTCCATATTTTTAACTGCTGGTGGTATTTTTTTTCAATCAATAAGGTGTAAAAATTGCCATGCTTTTTCTATTTGCATAGAGAGTTCTAATGCCGCAAATTATTTGTTCAAACTATGTTTGAATTGAATTATGATTGAACAAGAAATGTACAATGTAAACATTGCTAGATTCAATACAATACTTCCCCTAAGGTTATACTCTGTGGGTTCTTTGTGCCCTAAATACATATCAAACTCATAAAGATACCCAGTTTTGCTGTCACAACGAAATTAGGATTTGAAGATCGATTATATTTGTTTAGATTTAATGCATTGCTTCTTTCTTTAAATTTTATCTTATGCTCACAAATACTTATATTTAGAGATTTTTTTGTAGCGTTTTGTAATGCCTTATTGAAATAATCCCTTGATGGCCTAACTTGGCTTATCAGGTATTCCTCATCATTTTGCAATGAATGTAGCAAGCCCTTGTTATCTACTTTTCTTAATCTTTATATCGATTATTTGTTTCAAAAGTAATTGTTTATGTATATAAATAATGTTAGCAAAACAAAAACTACGAATTGTTTTATATTTTATAGATTCTGTGACACTTATATTTTTTAATCAAAAAAGTTTTGAGACGCGAATTTTGAACAAGAGGGCTGGCTCAGCTTGGGAAAAGTTATGTAGCAGTATATATATATTTGTCAGCCTTGTATATGAATAGGCTATTTTAAAATATTTGATAGAAGCAATATTCAAACTTTAAAGTCTAAATGAAGGTTTAAGCGATTATGTTACAACACCCTCGCTAACGAATCCAAAATGTTGAACTTGCAAAAAGCAGGGAAGAAACCCGTATTAAACCAAAATGTTGAAATTTAGCATGGTAAAGTATAAAACTTCATTCTTTCATAATTATGAAATCACAAAAAAAAAAAAAAAAAAATGTATCCGGTACTTGGTAAACTTTCAAAACGCAACAGTGATTAAAACATTCTCTCCAATAATTTGACAAAATTTCATCGAGGCCAAAAAATAATTACTTGAAAACATCAGTTTTCAACTAAACTTCGGAGAAAAAGAACTTTCATTAGCGCATTTCGACAAAATTTCAAAAACACGGGTCCAGGGACCATTTTCAAAATGGCTGAAATGCCTAATTTATTAAAAATAACATTTGCTAATATAATAAAAAATCTCAAGCATGGCTTAAAACATTATGCCTTTTTACAAAATCTCGAAGAAAGTTATTGTATGGATTTTTGGAAAAATCTAAAATGGTTTTAGACCCAAAATGACTATTTTTCGGCATATCCGGATCCAATACGAATTTAAAAAAAAAAATCTAAAGCTGTTAACTAGTGTTCTCGCATTATGGCTTTCATGTATAATAACAAAAAAAAAAAACAAACTAATGAGCGGCTTTTGAGATAAACAACCAAACAGACGGATGGATATGGGTGAATCCGTCGGCTTTGCGGGGAGTCCAAAAATAACGAATCAAAGGGAAATCAAAGGCGTGCATTTCAGAAAACGTAACATATTTGTCAAAACAGCTCGAATACTTCTATTCGGGATTAGGTTTAGTGCCTCTAAAAAGCATGTATATCTAGATCCTGCCAAGAAAGAATTTTCGAATTACTTCAAAAAGTTTACAAAGGTCATTTTATTTGGTATATCGCAATATTGCAAAAGTTTCGAAATGGTAGAAACTTCAAGAGAACTTAATTTAGAGGATCACTATTTCAAAAAGATATCAAAGAAATTCAACTTATTAAGATATTATAATGACATCTAAATTTGTAAATATTTTGCCCATGTCCTTGCTTTATATATCTTAAAAGATTCTACGACGTTAGTCTCTCTAGTGTTTGTTATTTCATATATCCTATTTGTAAAATATAGTTCTATTGATGACGACGCTTTTTATTACTCCCTATGAATTATTTAAATGTATTTATAAATATATATTATAGGTGATTCCCATACATTTTACCAACTATAAAAACGCAAACGAATAGCTTTTCTGCTATCTGGAGATACGAACTGAATGATCTAATTGCAAAATTAATTGTTGATTTGGTGTATTTCCATCTTCGCGAACACAGGGGTCAAATTTACAATTTTAATAAATATACAGTCATACAATTTTCAAATAATGATTATTCATGGATAAAATCACGGTTTCCAAGGTTATTGGCACATTTCATTAAAAATTCATGTTTTAAGCGCTAGCTAATTAGGCAATAATAACTAATCTTATTTTTAATCCCATTGGTTTCATTTCCCTTCAAATGTTATAACTCGGCAAAAAATAATTTTTAAAACTCCTTAAATATTCAACACTTCAAAACCTTCAAACATTCTTTTTTGAAATTGTTTCCTTAACCTTATTTCTCAAAATAGCGTGCCGTTCAATTTTTCCTATTTATGAAAACTAAACATTGATATTATTCAAAATGGAATGCTTTAAAATTTTAGCGGCATCAAAATTAGAAAAAGGCGAACTTAAAAATTTCCTCAAAAGGTTGGGAAGCATTTTCGCACATCAGTCTATAAATACTTGAATATCAAAAATACACAAGCACATCACAAAACTTCAATGAAATCAATGTGTAAATTTTCGAGACAGAATATCAAAATTTTTATTCTTGGCATCGATACATATTACACATATTTCTTTTAGTGACTCATGGTTAATGGAAATTAGGTAAATTATTTTGGTATTACGCACTATTCGTCTTTTCTTTAACAAATTTTTAAAAGGTAACGCGGCTATCTATATTAAGCGATGATAGCATTCTTTCATTTAAAGTACAGAGTGTAGAATCCATCAGCATCTGAGAAATTTATTTTAGAATTATAAAATAATGTTGATTCCTAGATGTTCTCTGAGACCACTACAGCAAATTGTGTCATTTCAAGATAGCGTCAGTCGAATTCGTCTGTTTCCAGGGAAGGCGTAAGGAAATCTAAAACGCGACTACCTAAAGTTTCATCTTCAAATTTCCAAGATATCAACAGATGTTTTACAGATGGCTTATCTTTTAAAAAAGTCTCATCTAAGCTAGAAGGATGCAGTTTTATGAGAACTGCGTCAATCAACAACATATGCTCGGAAAGTCTTTTGACACACTTATCACTAAAGCATTCCTCAAGATCAAGTTTCAAATTTGTGAAAAACTCCTCCAGCGTTTCACTGGATTCAATTTTCACTGATGACGTAAACCTGAGTTGGTGGTCATCGAGATTGAGTTCATCAGCGGCTTTGTGAGATTCCACCAACTTCATGTCTAAGTTTCTCATTACAAGTAAACCATCAACAGGGACTTCGTTATTAGCCTTGATTACGCGATGACGTTTCGATTGAGAGTCATGGGCACTAGCTGGTTTACGTTTCAGCATACCTGAAGAAATAAAATATAAAGCTATTATTACACAAGCACTTAATGAATCATGGTGTCCTTTTTCAGTTTTTGCCAAGTGATCTACCTGAATTTTTATGAATTCCATTTATGACTAATTTTACGGGACACAATAATTAAGAAAAAAAGAAGAAGCATATTACTTTTATTTTGGAAGGCGTTAATTTTCAACTTAAGGAGGATATATAATAACCCACACCCACAATTTATCTAACAAATCACTTTTTCTCAAGAAAAGTAATATAAGACTTTTAATCACATAAAATATCAGAGTTGAAACTAAGTTTAACGGAGAGGCATTATCTAAATTTTATTAGAAAATTCATCAAGGCTCATGATACTTTTCAATCTACATTAATAAAATTTTTCGTGTCCCCAAGATTGTGAGGTAAGTCGCGGTTCAAATTTACACAAAATTTGAAACCTTGGTTATGCGATTGAGATCACTTACTTTTAGCCATGTTTACAACAATCTTGGGTTGGACTGGTATACTAACAGACTGACCATTAGCTGGCATATAACAATCCAGTCTAAATTCCTTGTTTATTTGCGTCTTTAAAAATTCCATCTTCGAGCCTTCACCATGTACCAACATTACATTCTTTGGTTCACACTGTCGTATGAGCTGCATGATACCTGATGCATCCGCATGTGCACTGAACGACAGATATTGTACAGATAAATTGACATCAACCGTTGTCTTTTTATCTAATTCGATTTTCTTTTGCCCAGAGAGTACTTTATGCCCCACAGTTCCAATTACGCAATACCCAGGCATTATCAAAGTGTTATTTTCATCTGGTGCCCATTTTTTGAATATTTGTAGCGACAACCCAGCGTGTAACATTCCTGGAGTGGCAAACACGACCATAGGCCCAGGATTTTCAATGTAACTTCGATCAAAAGCTTTGATATGCTTGAAGTCAAATAAATTTCGTTGCACAAATGTTTTTCTAATCTTCTGATTGGTCCATGTGATAAAGAGCTTGTAGTAATGGTTTGCTTTCTCAGTTAAGCCTGTGGAAAAGTAGATAGGAGCCTTTAAATTCATTCTATCCCAAAATGTTTCAAGTAAAATACAAAGTTCTTGAGCACGACCAAGAGCAAATACCGGGATCAGCACCTGTAGTGAATATATTCTATCATCAAAAAGTAGGCAATTTAAAAGAATTTCGTAAATTTAAGCGATTTCGTCATTTTCAAATCTCGATATAATAAAGAGAAACTCAAACTTCCTTAATATTTTTTAGGAAAAGTTTCCATACGTAAAGCAAGCAGTAAAGATAAATGACAAAGGCGTGCTTTTTGGTCAAACATTTAGCCCACTCAAGATTCATGCGTTCTCAGATTAACATCTTAAGAATGACAGTAGCCAAATTACTAAATAATGCTTTGTAACATTACAGTAATTCCAATAGAATGACAACTACTTTGCTTGAGGCCTGGCTCAACAAAGATTTTCAAAATTAGACTTACGAAAAAATTTATAAAATATTTTCTGACGTCACACAAAATTATGAGGGAATCGAAACATAACATCTCGTTTTACAGCCTGGGCCAAACACAATTTTCAAAATGATCCCATAACATGCTCAAAAAATATTAATGTTCCACTAAATAAACTTTTTCCAAAACTATTTGTGCTACTATATCTCCCTAATATTTGAGCCATTAAAATAACTAGTTAAAAGCCCCTTTTTACCTTTCCTCCTTTGAGAACTGTCTCATGAACTTTCTTTAAGAAATCCATTTCACGACATCGTTTTGAATCACGTATGGTAGTAGCATATGTGGATTCCGTGATCAACAGATCAGGACGACATTTATCAATCCAAGCAGCACCAAGATGACGGTCAGGAGTCATATTGTAGTCACCTTGATAACAAATAAATTATTCCAAATACTATAAATACAACAACTGAGTAAAGAGGCTTTCACTGATTACAAAAAGTACAGAAATTTAATTACTATTATCAAACGGAATTCACATTAAGAACTTTGTGTACACAGGTATGTCTATTTTGAAAAATTGAAACATTGCCATGTTTTCTTTGTTAAAACTTAGACAAAAACATCATTATGGGACCTCATCTAAGCACTCTCCTTCTTTTAAGCGTCTTCCTATAAATAGTATACTATTAAAGCCAAAAATTTCTTGAAAGCAGTATTCTATAGAGCTCTCTGAGGCAGCTACTAGCAAAGATTATAATATGATAAAAAGCTTTCGTTTTCAAAAGTACATAAAAAGAAAAAAAGAAATATCTTTAAATTTTTATTTAAATTTTTTTAAATTTTTAATATCATATTAAAAAGAGTATTTTCTTCATAAAAAATTTACAAAGCTATCTGTAGTTAAAATATTAAACCCTTTTGAGAGAAACCTCACGTGAAGTTTCATTCAAAATTTTATTTATTAAAGCCTTTGAAAAAAAAGTCAAACTAACCTGTATACACAAAAGAATGCTCGCCAACACGGCAATAAAACATGGCCGCACCTAACACATGACCAGCGTAATAAGCTTTAATTTCTAGTTCATCATCTACCTAAACAAATCCTTGAGTCATGAATAATCCTTAATCCTTGGAATAATAATTATATATAATAAAAAAAATATAATTTTAAAAAAAAAACTTCGCGAAAATGATAAAAAGTTTTTTTTTTTTTTAATTTAGAACTTTGACAATTTTTCTTTTAACGTTGAAATTTATATATTTCAAGTGACTGCATTAAAACGTGTTTTAATATTTCTATATGAGTTCTCCATTAACAAAAGTAATTACAAAGAAGCCTCAAAATATCTATCAAAGCAATATGATAGCAGTATCCCAAACGCAAACGCAGAAAACGAGGAGACATGGTGAACTTATATCGTATTTAAGAGACATTTTCTCTAAGAAACAGGTGATATTAGATAATTTTTTAAAGTTACCTCCTTCAAATTGCCTCATTTTGATAAAAAATATAGCTAAAATTAAAATGAAAATAAAAAAAAAAAATTAATAAATACAAACGGATCTTTTTTGATAAAGTTGTTACTATGTATAAACACTACCAAAAAATACATTAAGATCTGTGATATACTTTCCTGTTTAAATATCATGGTCCAAAACCACCCAAAAAATGCCTGGGTGGGCACTTCTTTGAAGAAGCAATTTTCGATACTTTATACAAATATTTTAATGATGGAGAAGATTCTGGGAAAAAAAAATCCATTTTAAGTAACAAAGTTCTAACCCAAGAAGAAAAATTTAACTCATAGCAGAGAAGTTAACTTTTCTCAAGCTGGAGTAAATAATTTAGAGCTGGAAAATTAGTACCACCTAATGAGAATGCAGAACGGTTACTGAAATTGACAAAGGCAACGATACTTCAAACAATGCAGGTGACGATACTGAAACATACCAAACGGAACTATACAATCTGTTAAAACCATGAGTACTGAATGGGAAAAAATGATTGGATAGCTGTGATGCATGAAGATCAGTGGTATCCTGGTGTTGTTGTTTAGGTATTAGCTTGTTTCTAAGCGTTTATA
>JAUZNK010065451.1:0-14503 GCA_035046665.1 Euphysa ruthae
AAAAAAAAAAAAAACGCATTGCCATATCTAACTCCCATTCAAAGTCAAAGAAAAGTCGACTTGCTACCACAATCAAATCAACCAAAATCCACCAAAGACATACAAAACTTTTTTAACAGCAATAGAAAGGTGTTCAATAATAACCAAAAAAAAATACTCTTTTTTTTTTTAAGCACCCACGGCACCATAAATATTGACATTTCTCCACAAAAGTTTTAACATTTTTGAGAACTGAAAACAAAGTCAAAGTTTGAGATTTTTTGATGAAAAAGCAGAAAGAAAAGATTTTCATTTCGCGAAATCGTAATTTATGGAATATTTTTACAGTTTTAAATTTTGCAAGCAACCCATTTCTGAAATATTTTGCTGGTTTTTCTATTCACAATATACATTAATCCAAATCTCAGTTAATAGACAAAAACTTCCAAGTAAATTAGAAATTTTAGAACCCCGAAAATTTAGACCATTAAGGTTAGTTTTAAGCCACATTATTTTTCAAGTTATAATTAATTTTCAAGTACTTTAAACTATACAAAATTAATCTGAATTTAGGTTTGAACGCAAAAAATGTTTCCTTTATTAGTGGTTTGCACTAAAATTAAATGATATGAAAATTAGACACTTATCATTGCTTCAAAAAAATAATTTCACTGAGAAAACTGCTTCTTGGCATGATAGCGTTTTGAAAGACAAATTTAGCTTCCCTATAAAAGTCTTCAAATGTGGAACTAGCTGCCCATTTATCGAAAACAACTAAAAGTATAAAAGTAATCACCATCTGTTCCAGGATTTTATACGTTTTACCAGAAACCCATGACATACCAAGCATGAGGGCATCAAAAAAAGGCAGAGCAATTTATTTTCATGAAGTTTTTATTTAATGTAGTGTCATAATGTAGTGTCATTTTTTTGAAAAAGTTATTTTTTTTTTTTTTTTAATTTTTCAAAAATTTTGAAAAACTCGAAAATATGATTTCTTTTCAGGTTTTTCAAATTTTTGGCCGTTTAACCAAATATACCGTTTAACCAAATACAAAAAAACTAGCAAGATCTGCTAATCCTATATATTTGTTTGTTTCTAATGTCTATACGTTCCTTACATGGTCTGGAAGTAAGGATTTAAGAAAACTTGGAAATAGAAATAACATTTTAAGAATGATTAAATGCTGAGAAGTCCAAGGCAGAAATTTTCGAACCATTCATCAATCAGCGTCTTTTTTTGCTAAGCATCGAGTTTTATAGTGGTGACTTGATTGATCCTTGCGGTCAATTAAAGAAAATCTTAGGAAATAACGTTTTGAGGAAAATATTTGGGAAATAAGGTTTTAAAAAAAATATTTTCATAAGAGATTTTGAGGAAAAGTTTTGAAAGTAAGGATTTGAGGTAAATAGTTGAAAAGAGAACATTTTGATGAAAATATTTTTAAAGAAATCATTTAAAAATAATGTTGTAAGGAAAATTAATATTTTTTCAATCATGATGGATGGACATTTCTTAAGCTTTTTGCTTCACTCGAATGGATATACATTGTATAGAAAGCGTCTTTTAATTGATAATAGATGATTTAAATTAATCACAAATTTGTTTCCTTTTCTTAAACTTTTATGATAAAGTTTTTGAGGATAGGGTTGTATTTTCATGATATCATATTAATAACATAAAATGTTTATAATGTTATTTTATAGCTATAAAAATAAACGCATAATCTAATACGGAGGGGCCATGAAGTCTGGCGAGTTGGAAATGGAAAATTTTTATTTTTACTTTTCTGAAGATCACAAAGATCAATCATTTTCGTTCCACTCTCGAAGTTAAATCAATATAAAAAAAGTTTGTTCTTTTTATCACGTAGTTTTGAGCGCTAGAATTAATTGTGTCCCCATTACTATTGTCACTAAAAGTCATTGCCATTTAAAGGCTCAAATTAAATTTAGGTATGTCTGGTAGAGCGGTTAAGGTGCGAGTTTGATCCCCTTTAGAGACCAATGCTTTTCTTTAACGTATGCTTAAATGGGGAGCTCTAAGCACACCAGAACCAAACCCATGACGCCTTCTGAAATAAACTTGCTTGAAGTTACTTGTTGGTTAAAAAATATTTTCAAAGTACGTTGAAACTATACACATCCATTAAGCTATTGCACAGTTTTGTTATTGCGCGATATAAGTTTTTATTTCGAGGTGAGGATTATTTTAGGCTTTACAAAAAATTTTGAAATGAGAAAAATTAATACATAAACTTTTTATTTATAAGAAACCTGCTAGTAAGTATCTCCAAAATTAAAAAACTTAAAGAATTAAAAAGAATCAATTCAAAGGTAAGATTTATTTTAAGATTTATCTCAACACTCCAATTCGAATCAAAACATTCGAATGCAATTTGATTCTTTTCTTAAATCGTTTAAATTCTTGAATGTGTCACTGTCCCTAGTGATATTAAGAAACACCCTAAAAAACTTTTGGAACCAAAATTTGGCTTTGAAACAAGGAACTAATTAGAACCCTTGCCAGGTTTCTTTAGAAAAAAATCATATATTGCAAAAACGATGCTCTTAAAGAAGTTTTGAAATGGCATTTTTATTTGTTGACTACTAATTTGAACACAGCAGTAAAAATCAAGATTTCAAAGTTTTATTTTGAGCTCTGACAATGGTGCGTTGACAATTTTCCTGTTCGACAATTTCCCACCTGGACATTTTTCCACAAGACAATACCTCACTACGAGAATCCCAACCAAAATTTAATTAATAAAAATTAATAAAAAAAAAAAACTAATACTGAATGCTAAAAAAGACTGTAAAATTTTAAATATATACAAACATATTGGAATAACAGTACCGGAATATTTTTGTTTTTGCTCTCTTTATATAATTCTGCAATACAAAAAAAGACAAGGGTAAAAATTAAACTCTTTTGTGAGAAGAAACTTTGAGATTTTTCTAAAAATCCATGAAATTACTTGTGATGTTTTTATGCCATAAATCGTCAAAAAGAATGTTTGTCACTTTTATCTAAGAAGGAGAATCGGTAATTCAACATGCCAGAAAAAAGTAATTGATCTCAACTGAATCCAAACAATGTAACAATTATACACAAGCAACAAATTCAAAGAAAAATATAGAAAAACCAAATTAATCTCATAAAAGTCACAACAATTGGTGTACAAAAACAAGTATTGCGATTTTTGTCCTTGAGTTTGTACAATGGAAGTTGTTAAAACAACACAAGGAGGAAGTAAAGTTATATTGGATGGACCTAGGTATATAATAAAGAAAAACAACAACCTGTTGATAAGATGGGCATGCACAAAAGTCAATAAGTCAAAGATCGTAAAATTTACTTCACAGAGATATTATTTTCTCAACCCCTTTTTTAAGCGAAAAATCATGCATCATGCCAAAATTTGCCATCGCTAGAAAAATTAGTACTTATAACTTTTTGGAGGATATAGGTTTGATCAGGTAGAACTTCTTTAAATTTATTTTAATTTATTTTTTAAATTCTAGCTTTAATGGATATGTTTTCATTAAGAAACTTCAACAAAGCATTCACCTAAGAAAAAAATAATTAAATAATATATCTTCCAATTTCTTTTTCACCACAACGTTGTTTACTTTTAAATCAATACACAAAACGAGACGAGACGAAAGAAAAAAAAAACAACCTTTTAGTGTCACAAAGTTAAAAGAAAAATTGATTATTAAACTTAAATTGATAATTAGACACTATTTAATTAATTAATATAACATTTTCCCTTTATTATCAGTTAGGCCAGTTCAGTTAGTACATGAATACTGATGGTTTACCGATGAATGACAATGCACCAACCTTTTTTTTCAATTATTACAGTTATTCTTACAGAAAATTCAGCATATAGTTTTTCAACAAACGCTCTTGTAGTAATAAACTCTTCTTATTAGAGATTAAGTTTCGAAAAATGCTTCTCTGATACGTAATTTATTTTAAGATCCGAAAAATAACCCGGTTTCTTAAAATGACCTGGTTTCCATTACTTTCTGACTTTTTTCATAGTGTTTTCTTTAAATACTTGCAAAATAAAAACTGGAAAAATATGAAACAATGTATTTTAATGTGATTTTGCGTGTAGATTCCAAAAATCGCACTTAGAAGGACTAAAAACAAAAGGAAAACACCTAAAACTTAAAATAATGCTATTCAACTTTGAGACCCTGTAGTCAAAACATATATATATATATTAACCAGGCATGAATTATCTAAGTGGAGAAACAACTTAAACATAATAAACTTTACAAATAATTTCATGTCATTTTTTGGAAGAAATAACTATTCATATTTCGCCATGCCAAAGCGTTCAACTATAAAAAAAAATTCAAAAACTAATTCAATTGTAACAAAAATGTATAATAGAATATAGGTTAGTTAATTGAAGTGAGAATGAGAATAATTATGGAAATGTGGTTAGAAAAAGTTGCTATTTAAATTTAAAAAAAGCTTTAAAAAATGTTAATTGTGTTGTAAAGATCTTCTAATTGATAAACTTAGCATAATTTCCTTGTGTTGTTTTTGGCACCATTTCCAAGTAGTTAGAAAACAAATAAAACAAAACATATTTCTCAATTAATAGGAAATTGACAATAATTACACAGGAAAGGAATCTATATTAAATGTTGTGTTTCCTGATTAATAGTGATTTTTATTTTTAAAGTATATGGTGTTTTGATTTAAAAACTAGATAAAAGTTGAAAGAGAAACATTAGCTAATATATTTTAAGAAAAGCAATGGAAATTGAGGTAAGATTTCTTAATTTTTACTATATAACTTTTTAATATTTATAATTTTAAAATTATGGGTCATCATCAGAGTATTCTAAATGAATACTCTGATGATGACCCATAATTTTCCAAATTTATAAGCTTCTTATAACTTCATTCAATATTAAATTATATGCCTTAACAAATATTTTCAATTTAAGATTATAAACAAATGGTTATTAGATTCATTCTAATTGAAACCCATTTACTGATTACTTTATGTGCTATCAAGAACCATTTTTTATTTAGGCTTGTTCTATTGGCTTGAAAATAGTTGAAATAAAGACATATATAACATTAGTGAAAGATTGAATGAAGAGGAAAGAGAGATCATCATGATAATGAAACAGATCAGAAAACAACAATATGGAATAAACATTTTACAAAGTATTTAATGATGACATCTGTGTATCAAAAAGCTGGTTGTTATTCATATAACATTCACAAGAAGAAAATCACCAGATAGTAGAATTGTTACTTTAAGGTTTATTGTCAATTACTGGCATTAAATCATTGTTTAGGATATACAACTAACCTAGATAATGATGAATCTAATGTAAACTTATAGATTCATCAAGTAAACATTACAACTTGAAAATAGCCATATTAATACGTTTTGT
The DNA here is from genome assembly GCA_035046665.1 of Euphysa ruthae. Classification (NCBI taxonomy): domain Eukaryota; kingdom Metazoa; phylum Cnidaria; class Hydrozoa; order Anthoathecata; family Corymorphidae; genus Euphysa; species Euphysa ruthae. The sequence goes on from JAUZNK010065451.1 coordinate 5,413, forward strand.
TTTTACACTAAACGTTTAGACTACAGTCAGTGAAAAAAAGATTGTTTGTTACTTTAGGTTGATATTTCTAATTTAAAATTTATATAATAGTTCTTATTACTACTTGAGCACTTTTCTTACTGACTAACAAACATAAAACTAGCTATTAAATTTACATTTTGTTTTGCTTTTAGAGGGACTTTCCATTATTTCATTAGAAAAATCACATACTATCCAATCAAAGAGATTTTGTAAAGTTCCTGGGAAGATAATATGAAAATCATGCAAACAAAAACTTCCAATAGAGGAGGACCACACTGAAAGTGAACCAAGCCAAGATGAAACTGATGAAAACTTTGTAAAATCATCACTAGAAGTAACAAAAAAAGAAATTAATGAAAATCTAAGTCAGTTTGACACATTCAAAGTCCGGCAAACATATAAGGGAAAAGGAAAGTTGCTCGTATTAACAAGAAAGTATTGTACTCGACAGAAAAAATTTGAGCTCAAGCCAACATGCCACTCAAAGTACCTTGTGGTCAAAGTAACATCATTGAAAAGAAAGCCGCTAACTTTGACGAAGTCATGGGTTTGATAAATGACAAAATACAACAATCAGACAAAAGAAGTATAGTTCAACTACCGACACTTGCACCACCATCCTGGTCAATATAGGAAGTAAAGGAAAATTTTTCTGTAACTGAGTAGCAAGCCAAGAAAGCTCGAAAATTGCTGAACGAAAAGGGAGGGTTAGCTATTTCTCCATTATACAAAGGAAAACAACTATCACAAGAAATAGAAGATTCTGTGAAGATTTTCTAAGACTCAAACGGTTTAAGTCGAACTATGCCTGGAAAGAAAGACTGTGTGAGCATTGGGAAGAATATCCACAAATATAAGAAATTGCTGCTATGTAATTTGAAAGAACTATACATTTCTTACAAAGATTTAAACCCAGGGAACAAAGTTAGTTATTCAAAGTTTGCTTCACTTAGAACAAAATGGTTTATTCTTCTGGTACAACTGGCACACATTCGGTATGTGTGTGTACCTACCATCAAAATGCTATATTGTTAGGTTGATGCATTAAACATCAGAGAGATGACATACAAAGATTTAGTAGCCAAAACTGTGTGCTCTGCTGATAGAAAAGAGTGTATGCTTGGACAATGTGATGAGTGTCAAGGAAAAAAGACACTTACTAATTACTTATACAATATTTGCGGAAAGTATGAAGAAGACTTTAAAATTCATTACAAACAATAGCAAACCACTGATAGAGCAACATTGTCAAACCTGACAGTCAATATTCCAACATATATCGAACATCTAGTAGCTTGCCTTAGCAAGTTGCAACACATTCATTTATTGCATGTTCCTAGGCAGCATATCTGGATCAAGTAAAAGATGAATTATATACAACCAGCATCACAATAGTTGATGATTTCAATGAGAATTATGCTTTTGTATTTCAACACAAGATCCAAAGCTACCACTGGAACACTCAACAATTTTCATTACATCCTTTGGTGATATACTATAGAGAGACCTTCTTAAGCATTTGTCATTCTGCTACATTTCAGATAATTAAACACCCAATGTGACATTTGTCGACAAAATTATTGATATGATAATACTTAAATTGAAAGAAACTTTTACTGACTTAAAGAAAATTATTGTTTTTAGGGTCGTAAAGTTGGAAACCGAGTCATATTAAGAAACTGGGTGATTTTTCCAAATTCCGTAACTCTGGAAGCAGTTTTGTTTGAGCTGAAATTTTGGCTGAGTTGCTTTTTTATGAATATCTACTATATGTCTAAAAAATAAAAGAAATATGAGGATACATGGTTCAATGGACTAGGTGATTTGATGTGGAATTACCCAACAAAAAGTTAGAAAAAACAGATTTTTTTAAAGCAATTTTTTTCTCAAATCCCATTTTACTGGAAAATAATGTCAATTCCCACTCAACTATGTGTAATAAAGTAACTGAAATATGACCACCTGTTCTCTTGTCACGTTTACTAAAATCAAAGAATTTTCTTTAATCCCTAATGTATCTGGGTGAGTGTTAAAATTTTAAATGGCGTTAAGAATTCGATCGTGAGTCACTTGCTTAAAGTTAGGAATCCATTTTGGAATATTAAGACTTTCACTAATGATATTAAGACTTTGATATTATAGCAGCAATTTAAGATAGTGTAGAGTTCTAAGATATCAAAGACAATTATTCCATTGTCAACCAATATTAGAAAATAATGGTTTAAATGTTTTCCAAAAGGCTTTTGAAAATTCAATATCATTGGACTCGAAAAAGGCTTTTTTAATTTGTCTATCAATATTTCACATAGTTTTATAATTTGCTCAATTTATATTATTGTTACATTTAACTGTTATAGATTTTAGGTGAGTTCATTTCATAATATTCAACTCCTTCAAGAATTTTGGTTTTTAAAGGGGCATGGATGTTTGCAAAAAAATAAGTCAATACATCTACCTTCAACAGACTTCCAGCATGTTTTGAAAGAATGTGTGTTATGAAGGTTATTATCAAGAAATCCGTACAGCCCTGGATTTGTTGGTAAGACATGATGTCATCTTTAATCAAAAAGTTGTCATTAATTCTACTATAAAAATTTAACCCTGATTTTTATATTAAAAATCATATTATTCATATGCCACTTAAAACAGAATAATGCAAATACAGATTCAGAAATGTTAAGGTAAATAATCAGGTATGCACTCTATTCAAAAATAAAGATTTTTAAATTAATTGAAATAAAATTATTTACAAAGAAAAAACATACTTAGGATGATTATAACTGATTTTGACTCTAGTTATGTAAATTTCAAAATAATAACTATTCAGTATCATTTAAAGACTTACAATTTCGGTAACTAGATTTATTGCTAATGATGGATCTTTACTACCTATTTTTATTTGATTCAAGTCATGCACTGTATGTTCCCTGAAAAAAAAATAGAATTTCAAAACAACAAAACTTCAGCATAAAAACTTTTCACAATAACCATATATCTACAAATATTGAAATGATTATAATAAACACAGTGTTATGAGTAATTGAAACCCACCTTTAAAGCAAATATGCTATATTAGATTAGTGCGTGTCTTCAAGTAATTTATAATGAAACATAAATAGTAACCTTGCAACTATCAAAATCCAAACCAAACACGGTACACATTCCTCAACAAAAAAATGTCAGTTACATAGAAAACAGCTTTTCAAGCAAAATGGGAAATTAGTTATCTTGGAAACCTTTTGTGGATCTATGACATAGTGGTCTAAGCTGCCAAGCTGGGAAGCCATAATTAAAATGTTTGGTTTGAGTCCATGAGATGGGTATGTTAGCTAATTAAGGAATATTATTTTGGGCAATTTACTACAGCAAAATTTAGGTGGTGTATGTTTTTTCCCATCCTGTGTCCTAAATTCTTGATATATGCATCACATATATAAAAAAAAGAACCTTTTACATTTATAAGAAATTTAACATTAAATAGGTAGGAAACACACTTGAACGGACCAACATTACAAGAGAAAAATAATTGCTATGTTTAGTTATAATGAAAAATATTTGAAATAATAAAAAAAATATATTCAATATTTTATAACATTTGGTAAAGTAAACATCAAGACATTTCTCTTTATTTTAAATAATTTTCTTGAAAAAACCTACAATGAAAAAAATCTAGCCAAAATAATAACACAGAAAATTTTCTGGCATCAACAAAAGGAAAGTAGAATCTTAACACATTTATTTAAAAAAATGATAAATTTATAATTTCTAAAAGTCATTTAACATTCTTCACCGTATATATCGCAGAAATAATAATTTTTGACAGGTGGCCTGAGAAATTCACAAGAACTTTCACAAGAACAATCGTTCTTCATGTCTGGTCGATAAGATAACCTAAATACATAAACACTAACAGCTTTAAATTCTTAATTAACAATTATCATTAAAACAAACATTTTAAGCCTGAAAAGGAAATTTTTGAAATGTAATTGAAATCTTTTTATTTGTTTTGCTCTAATATTTCCTCAAGAGCCATTGAAGATATATTTTGGTCCATTAGAAAAAAGCTCAAAATACCAGTAAATTGAATCTGAATGGAAACGTAAATTATCAGTGGATAAATGATCTTCAAGTTTATCTTGCATATTCTTCTCCAACCAATCAACTATGATTTGAGATTGCCTAACAGGAGCATCGCGTTCAAACAAGCGCTCAACGATTAACTTCTCACTACGAGACACATCCTAAACACAATTTTAAAATAGTGTAGTATCACAATTTGCCATGAAAGTCACAGATAAAATCAAGCAGAAAAACATCAAAACCAACATTTTTTATTTCATGGAAAAAAAAGCTAAGAGTTAATTTCCTGGTATACCTTATACATAAAAATAAAGAGAGAGAGAATATCTGCGTTTTTCAAATCATATATATAATTGTAATAAGCAAGACTCGCAGCTTGAAGATTGTTTATGTTAGACTTAGATTCACTTCACTAAAATCGAATTAAGCAAGAAAGCAAAAAATTAGCCATGTTAATTTTTAAATAAATGCAAAAAAAAACACAGAGCTGGACTTATTCCAATTAATAAGCCATAGTCAAATAACCCTTTGCGCGCTGTGGGCAAAATTCTAATGTATGAGCTACAGACCACCAATTTTTAAGCAAAAAAAATTGGTCATAACTTCTGTTATATTACAGGGTAGAAGTGCAGGGAGGGCTCATTTTTTCACTTACACATTGGTCTCTTCAAAAAAAAAAAAAAAAAAATCATCACCCCACACATATTCAAACACCATGCACTCTTTAAAAAAAAAATATATATATATAAAAAAAAATAATAATATATAAAAAATTATTTAGCAGCCATTTCCAAAAAATTTCCAAATCTATGGAACTGCCAAACTTTTACTGGCCAAAATTTTACAAAGAATTCAATAAAATCTGTCTCCAGTCTATTAGAAGTTGTTTACTAGTTGAAAATTGCCTTGAAAGTGAAAGCGCAAAAATTAAAAAAAAAAGTCCAGTTGTCATGTGACAACCATTGTTCTGGCCAAAACAGTTTATAATATCAATTTATAATTGTTTTAAACTGATTATAACGCGATATCAACAAATAAATTGATATATTTTTAATATAAAACCTAAAAAAATATTTACTTTGAAATACTTTACACCAAAAATTTAAACATGTTAAATTAAATGTAAAGAAAAATAAGCATGGTGAGGTTTTTTTTTTTTTTAAATGGGAATTATTTAAATTTTAGTTTAAAAAGTTCTGTAACCATTTACAGTATACTTTTTATGTTTATACTTTGTTTCATGGTGATTGTGTTTTTGACGATTTTTTAGTTATCTTCCAGAAATATTAAACTTTACACAAAACAAAATTGTACATGAAACATTGTGGTACTTGTTTAGATTTTTTTTTTAATAAATTATAGAATATTATTTGTTACTTAACTTGTTATTTTTCTTTCGAAATATTTATTCTACTAAAATTTGGCTTTTTTTAGGTAATATAATCGAAAATAAAAGTGTTTCACCAATAAAACATGCAACGCAATTTTTAGTCAAAAAGTTCATGTGATTTTTCTGCTGATGACATATTTTATCACTAATTGTGTTAAATTTGTTCTAAAACCAAGTGACATACCTGCAACTTATGGATGATAAGGGAATTGATGTTTTAGAATTGTTTAAGTATAAAGTAACCATAAAATTTGGGAGGGATAAAGAATCCCACTTGTTACATGAATTACTCGAAATAATTACTTGCCACTTAGAGTTGCTCAATATGTTTTCTGATCATAAGTATTGTCTTCGTTCTGGTAGGTCCACTGCGGATATCTTACGTGAACGTATCAATCTCTTTATGCTTGCGGTGAATCAATTGCACTTGACATCTCTAAGGCATTCAGGAAGGTGTGGCATGCCCGACTTCACCATAAGATGAAGTGATATGGTATGTCTGGTGAAGTTTTGAATATCATTAAGTTTTTTTTGTCAAGCAGAGAAACCAAAGCGGTCCCCAATGGCCACTCTTCGAACTGTTAGTCTGTAAATTCCGGTGTCCCTCAAAGTTCTATTATGGGAACTACTCATTTTATTATTTTCATTAATGTTTTGCCTGATAGCATTCTTTGTAAGCTTGCAGATCATACTTTGTATTCATCCATATGGAAGACAAACAATGCTTTGATTGGTTGAAATTGCAGCTGATTTGAAAGATGATCTTTGCACTGTTTGTTGTTGAATAGGGTGAGAAATGGTTTCTATCATTCAATGCTTCAAAGATGAAGCTTCTTTTTATAAATTGATAAATCTTTATTTCGTTTAACTTTCTTCCTAGTAGTGGCTTTTTGCCTTGCAGAAAATCATTGATTTAAAAAAATATATATATATATATACCTCAGTGTTGAACCTCTAAAAACCAAATATCAAACACATTAGCATATTAGAGATATCTTAACAAAAACTTGATGAAATATCCTTTTTCCCCTTGGGAAAATATTCGCTAATCCATCCTATTGCTTAAAAAAATTATATAATTTACCATTGAAACAGAATCCTCCATATCAGCCTCCATAGCTTCATTTAATAATCGATCTCTAAAAAAAGAGTTTAAACAGATATTAAGGTACTGTTAGATAATTACTAGACTACTTCATGATACATGAGGCCAAAGGACCACCAGAAAATACTTTAACAATGAAAATAATTGCTGAAATGGCTGTTCTCTTTAATCAAAAGTAAATTATAAGAGTAGTGCCAAGGTGCACATTGGGCTTGTTTCTTAAATTACATTTGGTGTCATCACACAAGTTCAGGGAATTCTCTAGCTTTGTATTTAGTTTTGTAAAGAATAACTCTTAAGAATTAAGTATCTTTCATGGCATACATGGTTCAGCTTACAATCTACTCATGGAATATCCTCTCAAAACCCACAATTCAAACTACCTAAAAACAGCAACAATAGAACACATACCAACACGTTTTAATTATGTTAGCTTTTCTGATTTAAATATACCTTCTCTATTATTTCTCCTAATTTTCTGACTCTCTGTGATACCGGAGGAGATAAATAGATTCCTGATAGCAAATTAACAATTCTAGATTCTCCATACATGAGCTTTCATAGTTATATTATTCACTCACTCAAACCATACAATGGTGATATTAAATAGCTTTATTTTCCCTCTTGTCCATAAACTTAACTATAAAGATCATATCATTTCCTACTCTTATCCAAAACTACTCAATCCAAATTTCTTCTCTTCTTGACCTTATCATCAATTTAATTTCTAAATTTTGTTCTACATTCAATTCATTTATTACTGAGTTTTTTGAATTTATTATGAAGATTTCCTTAAAATCATTAACTGTACATGGAAAGATTTTCTCTCTAAAGTCTGTTTCTCTAGACTAGCATCCCTAATCTAACTAGATGCAAAATGGAATTAATACATTGAACACATGGTTTATAGTTGTCTGGCTGAGCGGTTAAGTCTTTGGTTTCTGTCATGGAAGTGCGGGTTCGACCTCCCTTAGAAACCAATAATTTTCATTATCGTAAGCTCAAATGGGAGCTCTAAGTACACCAGAACCAAACCCTTGGGCTCTTCTATAATAAATTAGTTTAATTTTTTAGCTACTGAGGATTTTTCCCAATTCCGAGGAATGTGTATTATTTTGAGATCATTTCAAAAACTTTTTGAAGCAACAATAATTACCATATTCGGACCTATTATTGAATAAAAAAGAGTGCACAGGTGGCTGTATAGGTCAAAATATTCCAGCAATAAACATCTAAAAAATTTTGAAAAATTAAGGAAAAAAATGGAATAAAGGGTTTGTAAGAAAAATTCAAAAATGTCAACTTAAACAAAAAAAAATATCCACATTTACCTAGTTTTTGAATTTGGCTATTTCTCACACATACAAAGTTCAAAAAATCAAAAATTAATCAAACTTTAGACTTAGAGAATATAAAAAAAATTACTCAAACACTAGACTTAGGAATATTTAAAAATAGCACCTCAACAGAGATCCTATGAGTCTCCATGTGTAACATTCTTGATATAACTGTTGAAGAAGTTGTAATGTCTTTTGAGATCTAAAAAAAAAAAAAAACTCAAAAAAAAAAAAAAAAAATCTTTCAAACTTTTTTTTAATTAAAGAAATTATTTATGAATTTATTGCATTTTTAACCAATATAAATTGAAACATCAAATGCAATAAAAATTTGACATAAAATTTTTCTAACATAAATCAAAATCTTACAGGGATTTGGCTAGGTAACCTGTAAAATAAGAAACCATAAACATTCTGAATAATCTACTCAAAAATTCCCTTGAAGTAGAGATAAATAAAAAACCAAAAAAAATTAACAAAATGAAAACATTGATTGATATTTTATTTCAGAAAAACAATTGGGTAAATTTTGTTGCCAAAATAAATCTTTAAAATCAGCTAAAGTAAATAATGAATATTGAATTAATAAATAAAAAACAAGATAAAATTAACAAAATGAAAACAAAGCTTGTTAAGAAAATAATATCTGAATCAATTAACATAAATACTTAAAAAGTCTTTGCATTTTAATTTTTGTCTTTGCATTTTAATTTTTGTATTTTCCTTTTTTCACACTCGTTCGTTTTGTGTTACGTTAGGGTCATTGTGGACCAGTGTCTTTGGTCATTGTTGACCAGTAAGTTAGAGTATGGTCATTGTGGACCTGTTTGATATGATAATTGTGGACCATAGAGTTATGGTCATTGTAAAACTGAGAGTGCATACAAACGAGTGTTATAACTTTGTACCTCTGTCTTAATTTGCACCAAATTTGATTATGTATGTATACATATATTTTATCTTAGTATTTTTAGTTTATATTTTTGTGAATTTAAAGGAAGGAGTATGAATTTGACAAAACCGTGTCCCATTTGTTATCCGGTTATGTCACTAATTTTCTTCAAAGTACAGGTTTGCAACTTTTCAGTAATTAAGTTCATGCTTGTAGATAAATGTTGTTTATGATGAATGATTGTGTGTTTCAGTAATTAAGTTCAT
>JAUZNK010065462.1:0-14502 GCA_035046665.1 Euphysa ruthae
TATATACTATATATGCTCTGTTAAAAATACATTCATAGCAACTACAAAATAGTAAGGGAAAAAGAGAAAGCTTATGATCTTTTAATCCGTAATATATTCAAATATAAAAAAAGTATGCTTTGATTGGGAAAAAATAGGATCTGTTTTATGTTCCTTTGGTAAACTGTTTTATAGTCAAGGTTACACTGAAAGGAAACGGAATTCATAGGTGAAAGTTTGTTTAAGTGGTACAATAAGGTTGTTGTTTTGAACTGTCCTTAGATTGTGTTTTTTTTTCCAGCTCTTTTGACAAAAAAACTATTAAAAACTGCTATTAGATTAGAATGTTGCCATACTAGTTGACAGTTTAGGATATGTACTAAATCATGGAAAGGAAGGATGTTAGAAAGAGAAAAAACGAGTTTCTAATTGCAGTGAAGAGGCTGAAAATATATTACCGGAATGCTTTTTGCTGTAAAGAGCATATTCTGTTAAGGAGAGTGTTGTGAGACTGGTTTCAAGGGAGACAAAATCTCTGACTTTGGCTAAAATTCCATTTGATCGTGAGAGATTTAGTGAAAAATTTTGAATGTGACTTTTAAAAGATAGATTCTCATCAATTTGAACACCAAAATATTTAATTGTTTTAAAAAGTTTAATTTTTTCTCCACTTGGTCTAAAATTTAAAACTTTAGGTAAATTCATTTTATTTTTTTTATTTAGAGAGGTTCTACATGATTTAAAATTATTTTTTCAGTTTTGCTCACATTAAGTGAAATCTTATTATCTCTGAGCCATTAGAGAAGAGTTGATAAGTCATGATATTATAGTCATGATATATTTATTTACTTATTTACTTTTTTAAGGTAATTATTTATTATCAGCAAGTTAGTGTCATCTGCAAGGTGGTTGCTGGTTGAATGGTTGATAGATTTTATAAAGACCATTTATATAAACAGGAAAAGGTAGGGGTCCTAAAATAGATCCTTGTGGTACTCCTGTATTGACTGTTTGTATATTCGAGTGAGCACTATTTACAGATACAAATTGTTGACAATTAGAAAGGTATGAACTGAACCAATTTAATGTTGAGCCTCAAGCACCATAATAGTTTAGTTAAGAGAATATTTTGGTCAACATTATCAAACGCCTTCTGCAAGTAAAAGACCCCACAAGCAAACTTGCCTTTATCGAGAGCTTGTATGATAGATCCAGTTATTTCAATTAAACCACAAGTGGTAAAATGATTGTCTAAATCTAAAATAAATGAATATTAGTATGCGTAAGTAAATCAGGGAATATCTTTTTCTGAGAAGAATTATTGACAGTTATTGCTAAGTGGCTTGTATATATGTAGTATTGGAAGAAAGTCTTCAAAGTTTGGTATTCGGACCTTGCTTTTTCTTATTTTTAATGTTTTTAAGAGGTCGTCAACTTCTCCTGATAAAAAGTGATAAAAAAACTGTTAAAATAATTAAAATGGTTTCGTCTATCTGTTCTATTTTATACAACATTGTTGTTTATAATTAGACTGTTTATATTACTTTTAGCTTTAGGTTTGATGTTTATAATTTCTCTTAAACCTTTTCATGTCTGCTTTAAATTGTATATGTTACTATTAAAAAGATGTAGTGTTGTTTTTTTACATATTTTTTTCATGTTTCTAACAAAATTTCTGTACTTTTTACAAATTTCTGTAAATTTTTTGCATAGTCTATTTTTATTAGTAACATTTGTAGCATTTGTAAGAATTGTTTGTGTAGTTTATTTTTAATTTTAATAGATTTTGAGATGGTATTTCAAAATCTATTAAAATCTTGTGCAATTTTGTTTGAATATTTATATCTCAACCATGATTAATAAAACTGAGAAATTGATAAAATGTGAGTTAGATATTGTAAAAGTTTTTTTTATATGAATAATCTTGAAAAAAATGATTTCCGATGGACCTATTTTGTTGAACGCATGAAACCCCAAATTAATGATTAAAAAAAAGATTTTTTTTTGATTTAATTCAAACAGCGGGATTGATGTTAAATGGATAACAAGTGGGTTGGAACACTTTTTATATTGCGGAATCAAAACAATAAAAGTTTTTAAGCTAAAGTAAATATTAGCGACACAGTTAGTTTTGAAAAATAACAAAAGAGCCAATTTTGAGGACAAAGATATGTATACCTCTCATATTGTTTGTATATAATATTTATACTACTTTTAAAGATAATTTTTTCAGCTTTAACATGCTTTTTACAGAATAAAAAAATATGATATTGATATATGTGTATTGGAATATTTACAACCCACTTTTCCAGAAAGTTTCAACGAAAAAAATATTTCATTTCCACTGTTTAAAAGTCAGTTTGAAACTGCTGTGACTCCATTTCTGAAAAAAAAAAAAAATCAAAAAATGTACTTTTTTGAGAACAGCAAATGCAATAAAATTAGTTATTTCTGCACCTTTTACGAAGTTGTAAAAATTAAAATAAGTTGCTTTTTTTTTAAGATTTAGAATTTAAAAAACAGCTATACGACATCTACACTCAACACATAAAGGTCATAAGAGAATCATTGCTCGCCACCATGCTCCTTTGCATTTAGAAAAATAAGAAACTAGATTCCAAGCCCCATACTTCAGCTCTTCGCTTATAAAGAAATTAATTAAACCCCCTGATTTTCGCAAAACTTATCCCCTTTTCATAATAATTTTTTACCATGGAATATTTCAAGATTCCGGACCTTGCGATTGTCATTGCTAATTATATACAAACATTACGAGAGGTATACGTACTTTTGTCCTCAAAATTGGTTTTTTTAAGCATTTTTCATTATTAAAGTGCTTCGCTAATATTTACGTTTGAATAAAAATTTAAAAAGCTACAATTTAATAAGTCTTTCAACTCACGTGCTGCAGATTTAACATCAAATCTATTTTTTATCGCTAATTTGGGGTATCATACGTTAAATAAGTGACCAACCGCCCCCCCCCATTAGAAAATGCTATTTTTAAAGAATAAATCTGTAAATATTTAAATAAAACTAGCCCCCATTTTATCTTGTCTTTGGTTTTATCTCAACGCTGTTGAGATCATGAGCCTATCTGGAAATTTCTGAATATTTCATTTCTGTTGAATGAGTCGATCTCGAACTGAGATTACATTACTCTCTGGCTATATCCAATCTGGCATTCAGTTTAAGACCATGGGAATAAACAAACATAAATACTTCACTTCCACTGAAAACAGCTGTAACAGACTGGGTTTTCAGGTGAAAATTTCATCTATTTCTCAAAAATCAAAACACTGAGTAAAAATGGTTTGATTCTCGATTATGTAAATGGATATTGAGCCCTGGAATAATTAGGAAGGGCACTAAAAAATTAAAAATCCTTTGATTTATCTCTAATAGCTCATTTAAAAGCCTTTCACCTCTAGTTTTCAAAATGATATTGGTTTTTAAAATTGGATGAGCTTTTCTTGAGATACGATAAGAAATTAAAATGACTTTGATTTATCTCTAGTATAGCCCATTTAAAAGACCTTCACCTTTGATTTTAAAATTGGATGAGTGGTTCTTGAGATATGGCAATTATAGGACCTAAATATAAAGACATTTTGGGCAAATCTATATAGGGAACTCTTATGGTGGAATGGTACTTGCGAAAGAAAAAAAAATTTCTCACGATGTCAGATCAAATATTTTTAAATAATTTGACGACCATTTTTTTATATTAAAATGATCTCTGAAAATGTTTTGTTCATTCAAAAAAAGGTATTTTCCAACAGCAGAATTATCAAACTATTAAACTAAACTGTTATGCAACTCTTCCAAGAGCACAAAGGTTAACTTTAAGCTACAAATGAAAAAAAGTAAACAATATAAAAAAAGAAAAGACGAAGGAATAATATTATTTAGTTAAACTTTTGCAATATATAGTAAAACTTTCATTGAATTCAAAGTATTACGTAAATAATAAGAATTTTGCTTTCAGCGATTTATTGCTATATGGAAACAGAGCATTACAAATTCCCAAAACATATGATTTAACACAACACGCAGTTTATTATCTAAATTGGGTTTTTAATATGACATTTTGAAATAAAGCTGAGCCTTGACGTCTTGTTTGTACTGGTCTAAAATTACATTTGGGCAAACATAAAAAGACTGATGGGAAGCAGGTTTGGGGTTCCGGTAATAATGCGATCCCTCTGTAACAATGATAAAAAAGAAGATTTTAGAAATATAAATGAAATCTAAGGATACGATAAAATACTGAAAAAAAGAGTTGTGCAGGCCAGTGATAATTATTAGTAGTGTCTGTGCGGCCGTCGCACAGACACTACTTTCTTTAATGAGAGAACTACACTCACAGTAGTATTCTCACATTCTACTAATTTTTCACTTTAAATTATTTTTTATTATAATTTATTTCAGAGACTTAACCCAACATCTTTTTACATGCACACCTTAAGTTTCTATGAAGGATATCAAACCGTTCTTTTTTTTTTCAGTCCTCTTTAGTTTGGTTATTCCACTGGTTAAAGTTTTACTATTTCACTGGTGGGTCATAGAAAAATATTTAAATTTTACTATTTTGCATAACTTGAAAAAAAAGTTAAATCAACAATGTATAATGATTAAATTAGGTAAACAAAATCTAAAATAATGACATTTTTGTTGTCTTACAACGCCTCCTTTAACAAATATAAGTTTACCTGCTGTAAAAAAACGAGAAAAAAAATTTTAAGCTAAATGCTTTAATTTTTCTTTTAACAGCCAAAATGCTCTTATTGCTTTTGATTTCATCAGGGAGATTATTCCAAACAAACAAACAAAGCAAGCTTTAAAATGAATTAAGGTCGCGTCATTATGTAATTGCACAGGCTGCATAAATAATGAAATATGATTTTTTTTACTTTTTGCTTGTTGTCAAAGAAGTTTCCAACAGGCTGTCAGCCGCTAAGTGCTTGCTTTACTTTATTTTAGAAACACCAGCTTAGTCTCTAAACAAAAGTTTGTTGTCATTCGAGAAATCTACGACAGCGAGTACTCTTCCTCTGAATTTCTTGAAGAGCAACTTGAGCACGCGTTGGAATCAGGCATCCAGCATATTATCATTGAGCCATCCTCTCTTGGTGATGAAACTTCTAAATGGATTCAGGTCGGGAACTTTCTTCACAAATCTGCTGTAGTTACAGGTCTCATCTACGCAGTTACAGAATTCATTGTCCCATTGCGTTATCAATTATACATCATCATTTCTCTATCACCTATCAATTTAATATCTACCCTTCTTTATGATCTAAGTTGGCAATATGATCCATGTTGTAAATACCAAGTTGAACGTAATACTAGAAAGATTGAGAAACTTCAGTTACAAACACTGTCTTCTAGCACACCAGTTGTTTTGGTTTATCGGGATGATAAGTACAGGAAAAGATTGCATAATGTTTTAGCTTGTTTCATATTTAGTTCTGTTTCATGGAAACTTTATAAATTTTTAAAGAGTTGATGTTTGTTGTTTAAAAATATTTAAGTAATTGTTATTTTAATCAAAATGTTAGGTTGAATTTGAATATAATTAAAATGATTAAAACCTTGTATAAAGATCACTATACATAGCCATAACTCCTTAAATTCTATTCTTATAACTTTTTTTCACTGTTGGTCCCTGATATGGCTTTTTCAGGTTTGAAAATTATGCTTAAAGCTTTAAATTTTCTTATTTAGTTCAGAAACCATAACAGATATCTTAGGTGTGATCAATTTAATTTATTATTATTGGAATTTTATCTAAAAGTAAGAAAAAGGTGTTTTTAACCTGAAAAAATCTGAGTTAAAGTAAAGAGTATGCAAGTATCTGCTATATCATGGGTAAAAGGATAAGGCCTAAGTGAACCCCAAAATGATTTAAAGGCTTATGGAGGTTCCATGGGCTGCCTTGGTGAATTCAAAATGTTTCCAGGCAGAAAATATAGTTAGTCGCCTATAATTAAGACTGACGATATATATATATATATATATATGTTAATATTATTTAGTTTGAGAAACTCAAAATGCATAATGAAATTAAGGAAAAAGTACTGTAAAATAACTCAATAACCTGTGATTGTCTCTATAAGTTTGAAAAAGTTTTTAAAGGTATTATTCAAATTAGAGTAATACATATTATTTAGGGCAAACTATATTGAATAAAGATAAGGTTTGTAATGTTATTTCTTTACATTTAACATATCTTACATATACATCCTACTCGTATCACAATTTTAGGCTGAATTTTTTAAGTAATTTGGCTTCGATCAGAACTGGGTCTTAAAAAGTTGTTAATGTGAAATTTGCATTAAATGGAATTTCGAGATCAATGTTATGAACCTATTGATATTTTTCTGCTGACAAGCTGATATTTTGTCTGATAGCCTATCAAAACCTAAAAGTAAAAATTATGAATATTGCTTATCGCAAATATATCGCATATATTGCGTAAATGTATAACTTATCTTAAATGGTTTCAGCTAATAAAGTAAAATTTCTTCACATTTAAATATTTTTGTTTTTCTTAATCTTAGAAGGTAAACTATAATACGTCAACCGGTTTTATGTAAATGTTGCAGGGGATGGACACCACTAGAAACTGCAAAATTGGTATCATTTATCAAAAGTTTGGGCAGATTAATGAAAGTGAAATTTTTCAAAATCAACATGAAACCTCCAGTATTGAATTTTGTGAATTCCTTGATGTAATTGCGACCTGTATTCAACTAAAGAACTTTAAAAGATACACAGGTGGACTTGACACAAATTTTGGTCAATCTGGCGAGAGGTCTTATTACACTGAGTTTAAAAAAAGAGAAATAATGTTTCATGTTTCCACTCTTTTGCCATATGACTCAGCTCAACCTGGATGTATAGAACAGAAAAGGCACATAGGAAATGACTTAGTTGTGGTTATTTTTCAAGACCAATATACACCTTTCAAACCAAGATTTATTCTTTCTAGTTACACACATGTTTATGTAATAATATATGTTGGAAAAGGAAGCAATATCGATACTTTTTATAACATTTCAGTATTATCAAGATTACAAAAATGTCTTCCATTTTCTTTCACTAATCCTTGTATCTATAAAAAAGGCCCAAACTTCAGACAATTTTTTCTGAACAAACTTCTTTTTGCAGAGACGGCTGTATACAATGAGATATTGAACCAAAGGCTTTCAAAACTAGAGAGTAAACGTGAAATACAATCCAATGGCCAATCTACTTTAGAAGTTGAATTTTGTAATAAATGCCTTGGATGCTAATAAATAATCCAGGTGTTAATTGGACTGAAACAAATTCTGTTATCTTTCATTAGAAATTTTTATGTAAAATAGTTTTTAACAAAAAAAAATATCACAGCGGATTTAGTAGATTTTTCTATTAAACAAAATGTTTTCATTTTGGAATTAGAAAAATTTCAACTTCCATATTTTAAAATTCTACCCTATATATGTTATACAGTTACATTTGCATTCATGAAAATGAAAAAAAGTAAATAGAGTCAGTCTGTCTTAGTTTTCATTGGCAATGTGTAATAGTAAATATAGTTAGCAGATTTTTTAAAAATTTTTCTTGAAGATATTTGCACAGTTAAGCTAAGGTCTTTTAAAGGTTTTAAGATATAAAAATGGGAAGTTTTTTTGGTTTGCAGAAAATTTCTGTGCGTCTCGAATTTCATCAATGAAATGAATACTTCTCTTATTCAGTCCCAATTTATTTTATACATTTTTAGACTTTTGAAATCTCCATATCCGTTCAATCAATTTTTTCAAATTTTGGCTGATGTTTCCGTAGTTGCACCGTGTACTAAAAACTAAGCTTTTGCATCATAATTTCAAAAGTTAAAAGCATTTTTGTTTTTTTAAACCAAAAAAATTAATTTTTGGGCCAATTAGCAATGCAAAATACCAAAAAAATTGTTATTCTAGTTCAGATAGTAGGTAACGTGCTAATAAACAAACATGCCAAATTTGAAATGACTTTTTAAGAAATCTACGCCTTTTTTATTTTTATTTTTCAGGAAAACGCGAATGTTAAAACCATCCACTGCTATTTACTAAGCCTTCTACTTCTTCATTTTTATCAATAAAACCTTTTATTATTGATCTTAATATCATTTTTTAAAAATGATTTATTGTTATCTGACCTAAAAGCTAAGAATTGCGTTTAAAATAGTCCTTTTATTTAAATTTTACTTAGTTTGGATAAAATTTTGCTAAAGGTCGGTAAGTATGAGGTAAAAAATACCCCAAAAACATTTTTGAAAAATATATTCTAAAATTTTTGGTACAGATAATAAAAATGTTATACTTTGTAAGTATGTAAAATTTGAGATGAATTCGTGGTTCCTGAGAAATGCCTTCTGCCAGCCCAAAATATTACATTGATTTTCCATTTTACTGACGTGTTTGGAATCCTTTCGTAAACAATAGTTACTAACGTTGACACCAACATTCATTTATAAATTGGAAAACAATTTCTCTAAAAAATATTAATCATCATTAAAATCATTAGAACATCTGAGGAAACTCCTAGAGTAAATACTATTCTCTCAAAAAATATATTTTGTGCACTGCTTCCAAATTACCTGATTCAGTGATTCGTCCGGGCTTTGAGTTTTTCCATGTATATTTTGAGAAGTCACCGAGCTCTTTAAACATTGGTTCTGTAACATCTCGAACAGCGGCTCTATTGTTATTTTCTCCTTATAAGTTTATTTACCGGTAAGTTTATCTGCCTGGAACTTACACCATGTATCCTTTGTACGTAAACAAAACATGTGACGTTCTTCTGCATTATTGCTTTCAGACTAATGAAAGAAAACTTCCGCAACAGTCTTTTTCATTCCATATAAGTTGTTTATGCTTTTTCTAATTGCCATACCGTAACAATTTTGCAAAGTATTCATTACTTTTTTGGTCAATATTTCTGCTCCTCCTAATTTTTTACCGTCGCATAACATTTGTTTTTTTTTCCTAATTTTTCAATCAGCTACCAACTCACTTTTGTACATGCCCAATACATTCACTCTTATTTATTTCAACATTGTCACGGTATGGTTTAGCAGCAAAGGCGGTACTAAAAGAACTGCTGGCCCCATCCCCTATAAATATAGTGTATCTCAACATATTTTTCTTCTCCGACCGTTGCAACATTTTTACCACACCACTTGCTTCCATTGATCCTACCGATCCATGATGCATTATTTGGCATTTGTGATCATGCGATAGATGGAAATAATTCTATTTGTCATGATGAGATTTTTTAAAAATTTCCATATGGAACATGCTCTGCAAGCTTTAGTCTATTTAAAAGTCTAGACTTTCAACTGAAACTGCTGCAACTACTCCGTTATTCGACGTAAATCCGCAATTTTGCCACGAACCGTCAAATCGGCATATTACGTCTGCGGAAGTTTTTCCAGAAGGTATTAATTTATCTGTGGTCTTCATGCTTTCATTAACTAGACACTGAAATGTATCCATCAAAGAGTGTAATGTATTATTGTAGCTAGTTTTATTCATCGGTGGTCTCATATGCCGGTAAATTTCTCAAGTCCAATTTTATGTAAAACCATATAGCAACTGAGCTAGAAAACCATTGAAAGTTTTGTTTATTATTGTTTATTATTATGTTTATTATTTATATATTTATGTGAAAGATATATCAACATCTATATATGTGTTAAAAATATGTCATATGTGTTAAAAATAAGTAGTTTTACTTTTTATGTTGGCTTTTGCTACATTATGTAGTTTGATATATAAGTTGTTCCTTCAGACCTTTTTCCCTGGGATTGAACTGCACTGTTTTTTTCTGAATTTCCTTTTTTTGATCAGTGTGACAAAGCTTGAAGTTTTAGTAGGTTATTTACTCTGTTGTAAACATTATTAAACTTGCTTTTGTTAGACATATGTCCTTAAATTCTGGTTAGGTTTTTGTTGCTGTTTTATCTGCTATGTCTTAGTTTTGCAAGTGTTTAAGCTGGTTTTAATGATTTAAAGTGTGATTTAAAGTGATGACTATATTTATTATTAAAATTTTCTTATCTGCAATCATAATAAATTCTTTAGACATTTTTGGTCATAATTCAAAATCACAAAACAAAATTATTGCGAAATTTTAAAATAGTGGTGAAGATCCTTTTTGGTAATATGGCGATGTCTGTATTTAATGGCTTCTTGTTTAAAAAGAACCAAATTTTTTTTTCTAAAATGGTAAAACTTTAAAGTCAAAAATCTGAAGTTTGGCACCTGAGGGTACATAAGCCTTTATTTTAGAGCATTTGAGGTGTAACTCGAGTTCAAATTTTTTGTAAACATTCATTTCATTCATTTATAAATTCTTGTTTATTTTGTCTAAAATTGTAACTTCTAGGCCCTTGCTAAATTTTGTTTTAAATTACGGTTTCTTATGGTTCTGTTCGTAAATGTTTTTATGAGGAGAAACAAGCCTATATTCAATATTTTTTGGTGTTTTTGAAAAAAATTTGTTGATGATAAAGTTTTTTTATAACGCTTGAGGTTATTATGCTGGCGTCATTCTCCAGTCTGGGCTATTTCTTTATAAAAATTTCTGACAAAGTAAAAAAATTGTTAGTCGTGTTGCATGTTGAAAGAGATCCAATAATTATTAAGTGCTTGTTTATCTTTCTTACCATGTAAAGCTACTACAATAGTGGTCTAAATCTATCTCTCCTATATTCTTAACAGGCCTATAAACTGACTAAGATCTCTTAGTATTTATATGGAAATTTTTCATTTGACCTTTATTTGGTTTAGGAATGTTTTGTTTACGTTGAAATTTAATTGGTAATTTTTGTGGTGCAATCGTGTAAATGTAATTAATCTCATATAATTATATATTTTGTATATATACATGATATGTACCATACTTACACAATCACAAAGAAAAAAAAACTTGTATTGTTAAGAAAGAGTTCTAAAAATATACCTCAATTTTTTTTTGAATATTTTTATGAAGTTAGGTGTTCACATGTTTGGCAATTTTGAAGAAAATATTTTGTATGTAAAATATTATGATCATAAATCCACAGTCCCAAATCCCAAATCTGACCAAATATGGTCAGATCCAGATATGATAAAACCAGAAAATATGCAGTCAATATATGGTAATGTTTAGATACTTTTTGTGCCTCAAGTCCATGTCTAAAAAGGTGCAAAGTTTAATCTTTAAAATATATTTAAAATTTTTTTTGGAAATCTGGTTCTGCTGAAGTTTTTACATTTTACCCTTTCTGTTTTTTCTCAAAGTTTTTTTTAGCGTTATCAAATAAACGTGTTGTATATGTTATTGTAAGGTTTAGAAGGTACAGGTAGGTAGGCAGTGTCATATCCAGAGTTAGTTTGGGGGCACCTGTTTTGCTTGAGTTTAGTCAATTTTTTGGGCTCCCAAACCAGTTTACATGTGCGAAAATATACCAGGATATGACTCTGGTAGGTAGGTAGGCTTATCTATATTAGTTTGGTTAGCATAAAGTACATTTCTAAAAAGTCTCAGAGATCGTAAATCATCAAATTCAAGAACTCAATCAGTCTATCACACCAACATGTTACTATAAAGCAATAGCGATCTAGTAATGTGTTGATATTACTGTTATTAGACACATAGTCTAAGATAGAAGTTATCAGGCTAATGATTAAACAATCTGAAGTTCATGGTTCATAAAATTATTTTGCTAAGATGGGGATTCTGCATTTGCATAAATTGTTTAAAATCTTATCCAGATAGAAGGTATATTTCTGTTCAATTATGGTTCCTCAAAATAGCGAGATTTAAAAAATCCTGTTTGTATAAGCTAAGATTTTAGAATCATGGGCCTTTCTTTATTAAAATTCTTCCACAGGAATATAAAGATAAAAATGGATGGTTCTTCATCAGATATCATAGAGGGGATGAAGAAAGTTGGACTAGAACAAATTGCGAGTTTGGAAACACTGAAAACATGTGAAAATGTCACAGAGAAAAAGTTTCCTTGCATACTAGTATTAGGGATGGCAGGATCAGGAAAAACAACATTTGTCCAGGTAATATGAAACCTTTTTTCCTTTATTTCAAAATCTTATTCCGCAAAAATTCGTTTAAGAGTGTAACTTTGCAACAAACAATTCAAATTCAAATGGTTAATTTTATTTTATTAATTAATTTTATTAATTTGCAAGTTATGGATGCTGAGAAAACAAACTTAAAATAATGCTTATAAGTTATTTTCTTTGGATAGCAAATTAAACGTCAATATATATATATGTATTTATATATATATTTATATATATATATATATGTATATATATGTATATTTCAATTATTACATCATTTTGAATAAATTATCAAATATAACACAAAAACCAACATTCAATTTTCTGGAAAAGGATTTTTAAATTATGCGCGTTTGTCTGTCACTTCTCAGAAGTGGTTCTAAAACTTAGATTTAAAAATAAAGGAAAATATTGTTTTGAAATATTAGTTTTTTGATTTGGCTGAAATTTTGGTAAATCTTTGAAAATATCATTTATGGTTACGTTCACACTATGATAATTTTGAAAGTGTTATTGGGTGATATCCCTGGCACCTGAAGCATGTCAATTTAGGCCTAAATACAATATTTTTTGAAAGTTTATTAAAATCTGTTTATTATTTTCTTCTGAATTGCATGAAGTTAAAGGATCTTTGAGAGAATTTACCCATATGGTCACCTACTTGAAGTTTTTGTTCCCTGTATCCAGACTCCAAAACTAGTTCATTTTCGGTTTAAAAACAACAGACTTTTTTGAAATCTTTTTCTTATTGTTTTTTTTAATCTGCAATTTTTTTTAATCTGAAATTTTTTTTAATCTGAAAATTATACTTTAAGTTAATCTTTCTTAAAAGCAAGTTTAGAGATTTCATAAAAAAATTTTTTGGGTGAGTAATGCCCAAAATATGGCATTTTTAAATTTTTCTCATATTTTTGTGCTTCGATTATTTTGCAATTGTAGTAATGCTTGGATATATTTTGAATTTTTAAAAATTATTAGTACTAATATTGTCTATAATCAAAATATTGAGAGATTTTATTTGCTTAGCAATCCTTTTCTGATTTACTTGTTTAATCTGAGTGTAAATGGCAAAGGATTTACTCTGAAAAATTTCTTTGGCTGAGTGTTGGAGGGTATCCATTCAAATATATAAGGGTAAAATTTGGAGAGCATCTGCGTACCTTTAAGTAATTTTCGTGCCACTTACTGAGCTCAAAGATGCGATTTCTTAACAAGGTTACGATGTAATTTTATTTTCATTTTTAGAGACTTGCATCACATTTGTATGCTAAAAAAGAGCAAAAACCCCCTTACGTTATCAACCTTGATCCAGCTGTTTTTGAGATCCCATATCCAGCCAACATAGATATACGTGACACAGTCAACTACAAGGAAGTTATGAAACAATACAATCTTGGACCTAATGGTGGAATAATGACTTCACTGAATTTATTTGTAACTAAGTTTGATCAAGTTCTTGATTTGGTTGAAAATAAACGAAATGATTTCAGGTGTGCAGGAGTTTCACTTTAATTATATTTTTTAATAGTAAGGAGCTGCTGTTTTCCCTCTATTTCTGTTTCAGATTATGTGACTCTGCGATTTTATTCAAATCCAAGTGGAAAAGTTTTTTTTACGGCTCATGAAATTTATTGTCATGTGTTGCAGGAATGAATGAATGAGAAAATTTTAGAAATTAAAATTTCTTGATTTTATTTACTTGTAAGAGGACTGTTAACATACGATATTCTTTATTTCAAACTTTGTTACTCATGATTGGGGCAGCAAGCAATTTTTAACTAAGAATAAGAAAAAGTCAAAAAATCATACATCAAATGAAAATTGAATTGTAAGTGTATGGCTTTCAACATCCAGTTGAAAATTTAGGGAAGATGAATTTTTGCTATTTCCGTAGTGGCTTATGAGTCTACAAACCTGCCTTGTCAAGAAAAATTTCAGGACTGGAAACTTTGGTGTTTTGCTTTGATGAATATATAATTTGATTAATTTCTTTTATGGACTTTGAGCTTTTTTTTCCATTTGACACAAAGTTTTTGCCTTAAGATGTGTTTTTTTTATCCTTATAGCCAAAATTATTTGCTCCATACGACTGAATTTTTATCTGAAAATCAACTTTCTCTAAAATCACTTTGTTTTTCTTCCAGATTTTTCTATAAATGTTATATTTTATTCGAGTGCCAAAAATTTCTTGTTTTGAACATCTGGCCTAAAACAAACAAACATTTATTTGAAGATCAATAATTTTAAAAATTATTTTTGTTAAGGTTTTTTTGTGTTTTAGACTTAATCTTTTTACATAGTTTAAGGAAAAGGTGTTTTCTAAAAATTTAGGTGAGAGGCTTGATTTTCCTACTTAAATACTCATAGTTAAGCAAATTTTGCAGGATGAAGAGCAGAAAATAAAATTGCTTTGATAAGGGTCATTTATGTT
>JAUZNK010065473.1:0-14501 GCA_035046665.1 Euphysa ruthae
ATGTCATGAATAGTATCGTTATATTTGTTTAACGAGGGGACTGGAATAACCACGCACATTATGCTTTTAACATAATATTTTTAAATATTTTTTACCTTTACTGTTTTTTTTTTACAGATTTTCAGATTAACATGTGAATTTTTGTAACATATATTCCATCCAGTAAAGCAAAAGCTTATAGCATCTACACGTCATAAAATTTTACGTTTTCGGTAAATTTTAGGCTACCATCAATGATTTAACATTTAACCTTGTTAAAATTTTCTCAAAAAAAATGTATGGCTTTGTGTAAAAAATTGTTTTCAACATCTACCTGCCAAATTTTGTGTTACTCACACTTTCCCCATGAAAGACAAATATCTTACCCTGTTGAAAAATTGCTCAAAAAAACTCTTTGCTTCATGTCATTCGGAACTTTTTTGGCTGAGTTATAACTTAATAAATTTATAGCTTTTTGGGAGAAATTATTTTTTGCATTTACCTGCCAAATTTGAGATTATTTAGAATTTTATTGGTTGAGTTATGACTCAATAGGTCAAAATTTACCCCCTGAAAAGCCCTTTTCTTCCCCCTCAAAAAATTTTTTCAAAAAAAATTTATGGTTTTTTGTGAGAAATTTTTACCTGCCAAATTTGAGGTTATTTAAAATATTTTTTGGCTGAGTTATGACCCATATTTCAAAACTTAGCCCCTGAAAAGGCCATATCTTCCCCTTATCTTCATGTCAAAAAGGTTAAGAGATTTTAACAGGAAATTTGATGAAATTTACAATTTCAAACAGTCATAACTATTGAACCGTAGCATCTATTGAAACAAATGAAACCTTTTTGAAAATCGCGTAATTTATTCTTTCATTTGATACCCAATGATTTTTTCTGAGTTATTGTTTTTAAAAAAGCTTGACATCCCTACTATCTATCTATCTACATTTATCGTAATCTTTAGATTTGAAATATTACAACAAATATGTTCACTTAAAGGAAGAAAAAATATTTTCTCAAAAAAAGGCGAAAATTTGCTTATGTCAGCATTTCCAAAATTCTTGTGTTTTGTCTAAAAAAATTCATACATATACACATATACAGTAATGTTGGTTATAGCAAACATAATCTTATACATTTTATTTGTTTTAAATCAGATTTTAAGTGATTGGTTGACGCCTAAATACCAAGCAGAACATGCATAGCCAAAGTGAGGTTGAATTAGTACAGAGCATAGAGCACGCTTTAAATCTGGTGGTAAGAAAGATTGTTTTCTATATAAAAGTTTGGAATTAATTTCATTTAAAATATAAAGACCCATTGTCTTTTCACTCAGGGTTTGATCTAATATTCATTCTATATATTTTACTGAGGTATGCTGTTTAATGGATGTGCCTCTATAAATTATATTCAAGGGATCTGCTGTTTTAACTTTCATTTTAAATGAAAAGATTAAACACTTGGTTTTGTCTTCTCCAAATTGCACACATAATTTGTTATCGAAAGACCACTCACCAAAGTTGGAAAAATTCTTGTTTAAAATATTTTATATTTATTTTACATTGCGATGTTGGAAAATCAAGCAAGAGCCAACGGTGTAGAGAAGTAATTCACAGTCTAGTGCTTGTGTCATTTCATTAAAGTATAGCAAAAACAAAACAGGTCCTAAAATTGACCCCTGATGGACCCCATATTTCACTAATACTTTATCAGAAAGTTTTCTATCAACTTTCACCCTAAACTTTCTATTTGACAGATAAGATATGAAACTACATTCTCCGAAAAACACATGGATTTCAGTTTTTCAAGCAAACTATTGAAATCTATTGTATCAAAGGCCTTTTAGACATTTATAAAAATTCCAGTGTGACATCTCTTTGCAAAGCGTAATTCTGTCATGAAGATATGACAAACACTGTTTTACTTTTGCAAAAAGTTTTGTTTATTTGAAAAAATTATTTTCGAATAATAGAATTATCGAACCATAAAACTATTATGCAACTCTACCAAGAACATAAAATGCTACAAATGTAAAAACTTTATTATTTACATTACAAAAATATACGTTGTAAAAAAATAAAAGACGAAGGAAAAATTATTATTTCGTTAAACTTAGCCATATTTAATACCCACATCCGTCAAATTTTATCATTTATTGTAATTTCTCATAATTTAAATAAAAAAGAGAAGGATAATATAATTAGAATGTAAAGTTTTTCTTACACAAAAAAAGTCTCAAAAGGGAAAAGCCAGTCCACACCACGAGGGTTGGTTTACAAATTATCGTGAAAGACTTTGTTTTTTTATCATTAAATACTAAATATTTAAAATTGAAAAAAATAAACCCACCAGTTAATATTTATAAATCAAGTAATTATAGTGTTTAAGTTGCCACACAACGCTGTTGCCATAGCGTTAAGTCTTCAGTCAAATAAAACTTTTGCTTTCTTTTTTCTTCACAAAACATTTGGAGGCAACGATCATCAAAAGAAGTTTTTTGAATAGCTGTCATTTTTGTTAGTTAAATCGTTTCGAAGTGAAGGATAAACACCGTATTGCATTTTCTGTTTTAGTTATTTGTAAAGTTACAAAAGTATTAACCTTTATTTTTGGCTTTTTATTTTTTTGGGGATATTTATTTTGGCGCCCATAGTGCTTCACCACTATGAAATTATACCTGGATGCGTCCCTTTATGTTTTTTAATAGAAATATACATCAAAACACAAACATAAAAAAGTGCATATAAAAAAAACCTAAAAGAATAGTTTCTTTAAAAATATCTAAATAAAATATTTGCAAATAAAAATCTTAATTATGGATGGGATTTTATAAATTACAAAAATTGAGACTAAATTAAAAATATACTTGAAAATGCCTAGTGAAACTTTTCCTTCTTGTATCCCCATTTGCACAGCTGTGCCAGACTATAGTAAATATTCAGCAATTATAATAACAAAATAATAGTTAATATAAAGCAACTTACTTTCCAGATCTCATTCCAATTTTTTATGTGCTGTTCTAATAGTACTTTAGGCTTAATATTAATCACATTAGCAAACTGATCACCAACCTCTTTTAGCAAAATATCATCAATGCCAATAACAGGGGCTGATTTTCTCTTCCTAGAACTTTCTTTTACTACTGGACCGTATTTAAACTTTGTAATGGACAGGATATCAACTTTATTTTTACTCTGATGGGGAATTTGAATAATGGATTGGAAATGAGATACAGCAGACGAAAAATTTACGTATTCATAGCGGCCCATGCTGAAAGTACCATACATATGTTCAAATTTACTCTCTGTGTTTTTTTCACTTGTTCTCTTGATTTTATCCATATCGTTAGTGTTTAGTGATAATTGCGCGTGGATTGGAAATTTACCATCATTTGATATCTCAACAGTTTGAACAAACAAGTCATTATGAAATCGATGCGCATAGAATATTTCTTTGACTACAACACAGCTGCGGTTCTAATAAAATAAAATTCAAAATCATTGAATATGAAACGATCTTTTTTTTTTTTTTTTTTTTACATCTGTGACTAATTACTAATCAAAGATATTCTTATTTTTGAATTATATCTCTCCCATAATATTTAATATTGTCACCAGATAATATACAATAATCAATAGCAGTTTCAAAATTCAAAATAATTTTTGTTTCAACTCTTAAACACTTTGCAAAGAATTCACTTACAATAAATCAAAATAAAACTTTACCAAGAAAAAAAAGGAATAAAAAAGGGAAAGAAACTTAATGAACACAATAAATTATTTGGTGAAAAGCTATAATAAACCAAACTTAAATGCATAAACTCTCACCAGTAGATATCCCTTCATCCTCTGTACTGTACCTTCTAAAAGATTCACGGCAAATATTTGCTCCAGCATTGTGGATGGTTCTTTAAGCTTGATATCAACAATAGGTACAAAAGGTATTTTTCCAAATCCTTCTTTATCAAGGAAATAAAAATTTTCATATGCACCGTCCAAAGAAAACACTAGATATCCATTACCTGAAAAAAAAAAAAAAAAATTAAAAAAAAAAAAAAAAGTTGACAGATTTTTTAAATATAGAAATAAAAAAAAAAAAAGAAACACTCAAATTCTAAGGATCAAGTGTTTTACGACTAATGCCGTCAAAAATTTGACATAGAATGAGTTCACCCTTTTTGTGCAGAAATATTTTCAGTCAGTGAACTCCCTAAATATTTTTTTATAATTTAATCAAAAAGTAATAAAGATTTTTTCTTTTTAACCTCAAACCAGCTCAGATATGCCGAGATAAATTTCCCTTAAAATCAAAAGTTGCTATGAACAACATTAGCTGCCTAGACAGCACAAGACACAATATCGAGAAATGTAGTCACGATGTCGCAAGACTAATTTTAGGCCTGTTGTGGAAATGTCAGAAACAAGCCATTCAAACCTGGAAACACGTGACTATTTAGACGTTGATAAGACGTCAAATGGCATGAAAAACCACAGGTTTCACTTGTCATTCACTACACCAGGTTTTTCGTGGAACAACAAATTTAGTGACATGCCGATTGGTTTATATAAGCGCTGATAATTTTAGCACCATGATATTCTATCAGAAGAAAAGAAAAATATTAAAGAAAGTGAAGTAAAACTGATGAGGCATAAAAAGTCAAAATGTAGCAATATGATTTTACTAATTTATTTTAAGTGTTGCTGGATTTGTTTATAGTTGTTTTTATTTTGTATGTTCAACTTGTTAATGTTTAATGGGGCTATGTGCTTTATTATAAATAAAACCACAAGAAACTTCATTATTTATAAAATTTTTTTATAAACTTCATTAAATTTTACTAATATTTTGACCTAATATATTTCCAACTATATTTGTTTACTAAACTAAAAGCGAGCTAGCTTTATTTTTGTCAAATGTTCTGACTACTATCACTTCCTGTAGGTGAACTTCTATTTTATTCCAATTTTAAATACTTTTAGAAAGGTGTTATGATTGGTGGTGTAGATGTTATTTACATTTTTAGCTGGATATATTGATCCGGTGTATCAATTAATTTTTCCACATGGCTGGCATGACATCATGATGGCATGTATGATGTTTTCATTGGGTACTGACCTACAATGTAGGATAATATTCTCCAGGGACATAACCATATACAGAATGTGAGCCCAAATTCTAAAAAAGTAATGTGTGTGCAATTTACTTTCTATCACTTTTCCACATTTTGTATTATATCTTTATAAATTTGTAACACCAGCTGTGCTGATATACAAAAAAAAAATTCTTTTACATTTCTTTAGTTGCTGTACCCAAATTCCCAGATATGTCATTGCCCACATCAACCCCAACATCAACCAAACTTTTAAGTTTTTAAAACGCCTTTAACAAACAAACCAGGCAAATCGTGCAAGTACAGCAGTGATGGAGAAGAAAAATCTTTTTCAAAAAGATAAAAAAAGATTTCTGTACCTCTAAAGTAAATTTTAGTGGTCAAAAATCATGCTTCAAGTCAATTCTATTGTCACTTCTTTTTATCAACAATATAATTTAATAACATAATAATATAACATAAATAATATAACATAAAAATTATTTCCATTTTTTTTTATCTTTGGCACAGAAACTAAATAACAAGACAAAATACGCACTTAAACGCAAACACAGAAATCTACTAACAAAGGAAATTAAGTTGATATTTAGAAAAACCAAAGTTTTTTACAGTCTGTGTTGCTACCCTGTAAATTTCAACCCAGTTTGTACCTCACAAGCATGTTGAATATTATGTCGGAATGAAGTTTGACTCTGACTTGAGTTCAACCCCTTCAGCCAACCTGGATGTATCTAAGGGTTGAAATTAACTAGACCTATCTGAACAATAATATTTTATTTAACGCTTTGTATTTTTTTCCATATTTAAAAAAACTGTTATCAATCTTTTGATTAACATTTCAAATAAATTCGATGATGTAAATATTTGCGAGTGCAACACGACTAATTCACTTCTTCCATTAATTAGCAATAGTACTGTCTATAAACTTTCCCATTTGAACTTGACAAAAAAACTACAAAAGCTTAATAACAATTTAGATGATGCAGTAGACTTTACTTGATTTGTAAGTATTAATATTGGCTTTCTAAGTTTGCAACATTGACAGCATTTTCAGAATAAAAATCACGATCAATCAATCAGTTCAAAAATTAGTGTTTTTTTGATTTGAGACTTCATGTTCTTACTAATCAATATGCATGCAGAAAACAAAATAGTGGAAGATAAAATTGATTTGGTGTACCAATTCCTGAAATCCTTTGTATATATTAGAATCAATGATATCAGTCAAGAATGTGTCTTTGCTGTGTAATCCTCATTTAGGACTTACCTTGTTTTATTATTTTCAGAACACCATTATTATAAATTGGTGGAAATTACCAAAATATCTTACTACTTCCCAGCTCAGGCTGAGTTATTTCAAAATAACAGTAATTCTTAATTCAACTGAGGCTGCCTTGATCAATTTTGATTAGAGATAAGAAGTTGCTTGTTGATGTCAATCGTTACCAAATTTAATACCTTTTTTGTCTTTTTCATCAATTAAAATTATTGCCAGATTGCTCAGACAGTGCTACTCGTATTCCTTACAAGCAGCGCTATTTCAATTCTATTGCTAATGAATAAAACAGCTAGAAGCCTTTATCATTGTTAAAAATATTTATTCATAATGAATCTACTAATATTTGGGTTGCAAAATCCATCTTCAAAGTATCTTTTTATCATTCTTGTATACTTTTTGATGTTTCTGTTTTATTATTGTAAGTTCCTACTTAATGATACAAAAGCGTTGTGTAATATGCATGGATGGCATGGGTACAAAGTTTGGATTGGCAGAAATTCAAATCTATCGAACTATAGCCAGTTAACTATTTTAAAAGCATATCATCCTCTCTGGGAAAAAACGAAGGCGCTCTATAAAAAGAGCTTTGTGGATTTTCTTGAATCGAGCACTATTTTTTTTTTTTTTTAATAAATATTTTTAACACAACATCTGTGCATTTAAATAATTCAGGGGGTGAATTAAGGGATCACTAAACGCTTTTTTTACTTATTATTGTGATCTCAAAATATAAAATAAATATAAAATATATGTCAACACGTTTTACATGAGCGATATTATAAAATTTTCAACCATTTTAATATTTTGCAGATAAAAATGCACGGACTAAGGGCCGTATTTACAAACCAATCAAAGCGATTGTACTTAATTCAAGTAATTTACTTAAATTTTTTTAATTTCTTTTTTCTAAATTCATAGTTAAACTGATATCTATATAAATCTGCGTAATTTTTTTCTTTTTTTTTTTTAATTTTTAGTTTTATTTATATTTTAAATTTACCTTAAAAAAAGTAAAAAAAGATTAAATTGTTATCCCCTGTCTAATTTCATTTTATGAAAATACGGATTAAGACCACTGACCTGTATAGTAAAAGTTATCAACCATTCTTTCTATCATATATAAAATTTTTAAAAAATGACAAACATTTTGAAAATAAAAAAATATTTACTTGATATAGTGATTTTTAAACATTTGATTCTCAGAAAGCATGATAGCAAATGCGAGATTGTTAAAAATAAAAAAACAACTTAATTTAAAAAAAGATAAAACTATTATAAATATCAACTTAAACTTTTGCGCCTTAAAATGTTTTTTTTTTTTATTGTTATTTCAGTTGAAGTGAGGTTTCCACACCTGGAATGTAGCATAAACATATTTGCTTTTATTAAACTTTAATGTTGTTCTCTTGTTTTTCTCGGAAGTATTTACAAAGCGCAGAAGAATATTATAAGTATGCGGTAAACTTTATCATGTATTGATTATCTAAAAGGTTAACTTTATCATGTTTTGATTATCTGAAAATATGTGTAACATTCTTTCTACTTTAAAGTAGAGGCTACACTATAAGGAGATGGTAGATATCATAATTTAAAAAAAAAAATTTACAAATAAATGTTGATAGTAAAAAAAAAGTATTGGCAAATTAAAGTTAAAATAAAAGTTAAAAGTAATTATATTGAAAATGAAACAAGGTGTTCGATATTTCGAGCCTAGACAAAGCTTTGAAGAGTATGTGAGACACGCTAGCACGATTGAGCGCCTTAACCAGAGAGGCCTGTTATCATTATTGTTATTATAAATCATCATGACGAATTTGAATATTTTTTTTCACGACAATGTTAACATGCTTATTAAAGAAATCGTTGAAATGGTAATCCAGTTTGTCAAAACGCAATATATCTTCTCTGTAGGCTAGAAATTCAATTGTGATTTAAAAGAAACTTGAACAACAAGTTACAACACATGACTGAGTTACAACACTTAGCATCTCATTGAGGCAAAATAGTCCAAAATAAATATCAAAAGAGTAGTTCAGTTAAAGTCAATCAAAAGATCTGAAAAAATGTCAATTTTATAAAAAAGATATCATATAAAGATAAGTCGAGTCAAAGTCATTTACTTCAATCAGATTCATGTAAGCGTGCAAAAATTATTTAAGCTACAACTGAATGCGAAAATTAGGTTTTGGCAGAAATTATATAGCAATAACGTTTTGAGAATATAACTGAAAATAACAATTGGAGGAAAACTTTTTGTAATCAAGTTTTGAAGAAGATATTTGAAAATAAGATTTAAAGGAAATATTTGGAAATCTGATTTTTTAGCAGAGTATTTAAAAATAAGATATGAAGGAAAATGTTTGAATGAAATACCTGGAAATTCAAGTTTTAAGGAGATATTTGATAATAAGGTTATGAGGGAAATAATTTGGGATAAAGCTTTGACCGAAATACTTGAAATTAAAGTTTTAGCTTTTGTGAGAAATATTTGAGATGAGATTTTGGCAAATAATAATTCTTATAAAAGATCTCACTAGAATTTAAAAAAAGTCAAATTTTATGATTTTACAAACTTATTTGTCATAATTGGTATTTCTGATCGTACTAAATCCATTTTACCTTTCTCACTAAAAAATAAGAAATAGTGTAAATCACAAATTTTTTAAATCTTCCATGACACTTTATAGCAAACATTTGTTCCAAGCTTTTGGCCTTGCGAAGGATTGCATAACTAAAGAATTTTTAGCCGTTTTGTGACTTTATATCCATTTTTGTTGCAAGGTAACCAGGGATGTAAATTATTAAAAAATCTCTCGAATATTTCATTTAATGAAATACCAATTACAAATTTCTGGCGACGACGATCCTTTTTGAAAGATTTTAACTTAGAGAGAAAACACAGTTTTATTTATACCAGTTTCTTGCCACAATGCAGCATTTTTAGTAGACGGACTGAAATTTTGCTTTGAATGTACGAAAGTCAAAAATTTTACAAACGAAATCTCTGCTTGCAAAATTGTACTCTTATTGCATTGAATGGAAATTTTTGACTAAGAAACAATTATTTTGTAAATATATTTTGAAAGGATTTTAGAAGAGTAATTAGAACTATATTTCAGTGAAAAAAAATATTTAGAAGAAAGTTTTGAAGGAAAATATTTGAAAAAAATTGTTGAGGAAATTATTTGGAAATAACGCTTTGGAAAAAATTTTGGAGGAAAATATTTGTAAAAAAGGTGGAAATAAGGGTTTGAAAAAAAAAAAAAACTTAAGGAAACGTTCGAGTCCTCACTGTGTACAAAATTGGTTCTCAAATGAATTAACACAATAAAGAATTTAACTTTTCAAAACAAATGATGGTGAAACTTGCAAAAATTAAACAGCACAATACTGCAAGCATTTTGTTTCTTTGCAAAGTTTTTTGTAAATTGGCAAGATTCCAATCGAGCTATCTGAAAACTTTTTGTGAACATTGAAGAATTGAAACGAACAAAACCTGATAAATTCTAGCAAAAATTACCTAATTAGAAACCTCTTTTCATCATATATTTTAGAATAAGCCCAAAAAGTAATTTCGAGTTGGAACCAAACTACGATAGTTATGAAATATTTTTTTTCAAATTTAAATTTCTACCCTTCGTGCAAATTTTATTGTTAAAGATGTATTTGATTATTAAGAAAATAGTCAAGTTTACATTTGCAAAGTTAATTCTGAAGTAGTTTTTTATTAAAATATATATTTAAAAATAGATTACAGATAATCATAAAAAAATCAAAACCATAAATCTTAAACAACCTTTTTAATTCATCTGGATGAGTAGAAGTAAATCAAAACAACTAATTTTGACTGCTTCATTGAAACTACTAATAATTTTAGCAGAAAACTTGAAAGAAACATTCAAAGCTTGGTATTTTATAGAAAATCAATCTTATCTTAAAATTACACGTTAAAAAAATATTTGATACATGAAAGCGCCTACAATCTATTACAATGTTTTGTTTTTTTTTTTGTTATTATAACAGAAGGATTCATAATTTATAGATAACTTATTATTAATAGTTATATTACAAATAACTTTTTAAATAAAATTTCATTACAGCTTTTGTCAATTACTCTTCAGGTGAACATAGATGAAACTCTTCAATTTTTTCCATATCAATATCATCCTTGAAAGTATAAAGTTTCTTACCTCAAGTTGCAAATATCTCGCGTATTTTTAAGATCACTATATGTTTTTTAAAGAAAATTTCAACTGTTCAAATTCTAAAAATAAATATATTTGAATACAGATAGTAGCGCTATGATACATGTCATAAGCATTTGGAATAATGATACCATTGTTTTTGGTTTAAAACATGCATTTATTTTTCTGTTATAGATACTGTTATTGTAAATTACAAAGGTACAATTTTGTTCTTTTTGTTTTTTCCTCGTACAATATGGATTATTTTTGCATAAACAGCGATCCACATGTCGGTCTTATTGGAAAGATGTATGTGATAACTATTACTTTGAAAACCTATAAATATTTGTTCCAAATAGGTCAAAATAGTGTATAAGGTTGGTCAAAAAAAGGTTGATATTGAGCTGATGATGTAGTTTCGACCTAACATCAACGTCAAAAATACATAAATGATTTCGACGTTCGAATTTGTTACATTTTCAACCTGAACACGTCTATGTGCCGGCTGGGTGTTTTATTACCACCAAGGTAAAATCAGAGAGTCAACAGAGAAATTTTGCACAAACCCAATACTAGGTGAATAATCAATCAAAACATCTTCATTAAAATATCAACATTTATAAATAAGCTACAGACTATTCTATGCAAAACTTATATTGCAACATATTCATAAAGCATTAAAAAAAACTTGTTACTTTAATGATCATCAAAAAAAATTTCCATAGAGCCAAAAGTATAAATAAATGCATTTTAGCATTAAAAGGCAAAAATTCAATGATCTTTCAATTCAATTCAATCGTTCAATTCAATGTTCGTTTTTATAATGAATCTTAATACATAGTTTTTACTTATCTTAAAGAGAAGTCAATAAAAAAATTTACCCAAGCAAAATCCCCTTGAACACATTTCAGAATATTTTAATGAAATCCTGTTACTATTATGTAATGTTTATTTTTGAGATTAAGTGCGCAATTATATTATCCAATGATAAATTTCAGTTTGAAATATAAAACACAATACTTATTAAAAAGAAATGCAATGAGTTTTTAGTTTTTAAGTAGATTTGATGTGATACTACAATTTCAATTATGCTCTCATAAGCACTTTTAAAAAATTATCTGCCTTTAAATAACATGCCTAATAATAATTATTATTACAAAAAGAGGAATAAATTTGGTTTACAGCGAAATATAGCACAATCTACTCTTCTACTTAACCACAATATGAAGCGTTTAGAAGCACAGAATTTCAATTGCTTAAAGATATGAAAAAATAGCTAAATCTGCGGTACTACTTGAATGTAATAAAATAACTGTATTGCAAAATAACTAACCTGGAATACTTTAACTTCCTTTTTATAAACATTTATATATATATATATATATATTTATACAATTTATACTATATACCAGAAAAAAATATCTAAAGGATAATTGAAATCTAGAAAAGAAATTTTTTTAAAACTGTGCGTATCAATACTCTAACTTGAAGAATAATTCAACATTTCCTATAAAAATCTTGCAGACAACAAGTGATTTTTTTTCAATTAGTTTTGTATATAGGTCTTCATCAATGTTGTAAGGGGATTGAGAGTGGTTTTTTTCAGAAAAACCTTCAGGATTTCCTATAAAAAAAATATAAGTATTTAAAATCAAATATTGAGTAAAAAGAATAAAGGATTTAAAGGATTGATTAAAATTACTGATGAGAATAGAAAAATTACACTAACCTGTGAAAGGATAAAATCTGTTTTCTGTTGTAGACCCTGGGTATTCTTTTATAATGGCATTGCTTTGCATCATGAGTAACTTCAATTCTTCCAGAGGTTTATTTAGACAGTTTTTTGCACGATTGTCTCTTTCACTTATTTTTGCAGCGTGAAAATGTCTATGAGCAGGAAGTAGGTAAGAAGAAGCAATATAAAGGAAGAAACATACACCAAATAATACTATAATGATAGTTTTGCGACTCTTTGCAGTTCGTGAAAACCCTTGTATCTCATTACTTAACCGAGCATACCCTTCATGTATGATGCCATACAGCTTCATCATATTATTTCAAAACATATGATTTTTAAATACCTACAACATAATTTTTTTTTTTTTATTGAGAGGATTTCATGCATTGTTTATTTACAATAGATCTTCATTATATATTAAAAATATTTAAATATCTGCCATATAATAAACAATTATGCATAGAATAAAAGGATTAGAAGCCTATTACCTGTTATTTAATTAACAAAATATCTTCACATGCAATAGAGACTGAAAGCCCCCAAACTTGTCTGTATAACATTCATAATTGAAATCAGCACCCCAAAATTACCAAAGTGTACCTTATATGATCTACTTTCCTAGAGCAGAAACCTACCATCATTCTCTGCCTGGTCTACTCATAGTTTAAATGGGATTTTGGAGAAAATTTCAAAAACGTTTTTTTTGGTAAAAATAATGGTCATATGAATAAAAAGATTACAGCTCTCATACTTCATACAAAATCTAACAAAAGAGGGGTAGTAAACAATATTTGTCAAAAATTCAAATGCCTTTTTCCTGTACCAAAAATTACCATTTTTTTGCATAATTAGGCTTAATATCAAAAAAAATTTTTTTCAAAAATCAAAATAATCACTTTTCTAATGCATGAACAGTTAATATGTTGTGTAGGAATAAATTATAGCAAACAAGTTTGAAGACAACAAATTGATAATCAGATTTTAATCTTTAAATTTAAAATTTTAATAATTTAAATAACACAAATAATTTAAATAATTAGACAATAAATAATTTGGCCAAAGGCATTACACAAATTATCATAGAAAATTAAGA
This sequence comes from Euphysa ruthae, assembly GCA_035046665.1. Lineage (NCBI taxonomy): Eukaryota > Metazoa > Cnidaria > Hydrozoa > Anthoathecata > Corymorphidae > Euphysa > Euphysa ruthae. The sequence continues at coordinate 13,386 of JAUZNK010065473.1, forward strand.
AGTGTTCAAAAGCATTTCCGGTTTGGAACCGCAAAACAAATCAGAAGTTGTTCAGGACTAAAAATTGCATCTATTTTATTTTTATATTATTTCTAATTTTTAGTTTCAGCATAACCATAAAGTTATCTAATGGGTTAGAAGGCAAAAGAGAAATAAAATTTCTTTGAGAGTTTCAGCAAGAATGAATATAATGGGTAAAATAGTGCTATACTAAATAGTGCTATACTAAATAGTGCTATACTAAATAATAGTGTTCTACTAAATAGTGTTATACTAAATAATCTACCTCGTCTAAAACATTCAAAAGATGACACACCTAATGATATTGCATACCATAATTTGGAATTGTGAAATCAATAACTTTTTTCTTTAAATATTTTATCAAATTTTATACGAATTATTAATCAACTCATTGCAAGACAAAAATTAAGATATTGGTGACAGGTGACTAATTCAGGCACAAACAATTACATGCCGCACTTTCTGAATTTATCTCATAAGAACATAATCATAAATTTTATAACTATATTCATAATATATTATTAATAATAATAATATTAACAAATATATATATAACATTTACAAATTACAATAGAAACAAAAAACTAATAGCATACTTTTATTAAGATTCACGGTGATTTAATGGATAAGCAAAAGGGCAACATAAAACAAAATTATTTGAAGAATTAATAAAACATTCATGTACTTTTTCAAATTTTTGTTTCCTTTTCAATGCCTTTATGTTTTTTACTTATTTGAATTTACTATTTCTTGATACATTTAAGCCACTCTTGTTAATTAATGGCTGTTAAGACAATTAATACCGTCATGAACTTATTTTGTAATTAAACCATCACAAGACTTATTAAGGCGTTACATCCTGGATAAAAATAGAAAAATTTCTTTATATGTAGTTTTAAAAGAATGCAATAAATCTAGAAATATTTTTGGACACAACAAAAGAGCTAATCAAGTCATCAAATATTATAACTCGTTAACTTTCATCAACTTAATTGGTCATGACCAGGAGGTTCAAGAAGACCAGGAGGTTCAAGAAGACCAGGAGGTTCAAGAAGACCAGGAGGTTCAAGAAGACCAGGAGGTTCAAGAAGACCA
>JAUZNK010065484.1:0-30999 GCA_035046665.1 Euphysa ruthae
GACCTAGTTTACCACAACCTTTTAAGTTATATTTTGAAATATTTAAGGTGCATTTAAGGTGCAAAATGGTAATTTTTTCATTTAAAATGTACAACACATTTGAAAAACGTTTAAGTCGTAAGTTTTCATTATATTTAGTTCTTCTAAAAGAGGTTTACTATGAGTGGTTCTATCGTGAAAGCAAATTTCATGAATTATTTAATGCATTTTTAAAACAAAATTTTAACAAAACGTTACACCCAACGTTTTCGCTTGGAGGGCCACATCATATTTTGACATAAAGGTGAAATGTTTACATTCTGCCGAATCGCTAACAAACGCAGATAAGGAACCATGGCTTACTGTATAACAGGTCCTGTCAATGTGCGGCTGGAGTCAAAAAGTGTAGTTTTATTGCTTATTGCACTTTTTTAAGAAAATGGCGAAATTTAACAGTAAAGTGTTGCTATTAGACAAAATTCAAAGAAAAGTATCGATCTTTAAAACCGTAGTAAAAACTTCAGCAAAAAGTTATCTTGAAGGTTTTATAAAAAAGAAATAAAATGGGTCGTAAATGTAATCTATTAACTATAATTCCGAGGGATAATATTCCAGATAAAAAAAAAAACTCAGTGGGATGTGAAAGACATTATTGGCTTATAAGGTATCCTACAATTACTAATTATGGGAAAGAAAGACACGGTCATCCACCATCAATTGTTGAATGTGATAAGCCAAGTTGAGTCCCTATGGTTCCTACAGCACCAAGAACGACAAAAAGATCTCTTGCTGAAGCTCGGAATAAAATTCCAGACAAAATTTCTTTATTTAACGATAAAGACAAAATTATAACTTTGAAGCTATCAAACAAAATCGTAACACTGTTGACTTTGATAAAGCTTTAATAATGGTATAAACTTTTTTATGAATGCTTTAAATGATAATGGAACTATTATTTAATCTGTGGACTTTTTATCACCAACTGGAGTACCAAAATTTGAAGCATTTAATTGACGGTGTAAAGTGTTCAACAACTCGTCTTTCTAAAAATAGAACTGTTGTCTTAAATAGATGATCACATACACATGAAGCTCTTAAATTTTTAAATTATATTGAAATGACACTAAAAAAAGATGCAATTCACCAACAGTTAAATGCAATGAAAGTTTCATATGTTGGTCAAAGGAATTATAATGTTGAAAGACAGAAAAAATGTATTTTCCTTTTGGATGAGGTCTATGTAAAAGAAAATACCATGGCGGTATTGTCTTTGGAAAGGCAGTAAATTAACCCACCCAATTTGCTAATAATGTGGTAAATTTTATGGCTGTAAAATTATTTGGAGAAACCAAATTTTTGTGGAATATGTTGCCAGTACGACAACTTCATGCTAATTTTCTCTATGAGCAAACAAACCTGATAATTGATGCAAATAAACTTTCTGGTGGAAATTAGCCACAATCTGTGATGGAAACAGAATAAGTCAAGCTTTTTTAAAAACTGATTGATACAGTTGTTCCATGGTGTACCAAAGATGATGTGTTTCTCCTGTTTGACTATGCTCATTTACTTAAGAGTGTCCACAACAATTGAATAACTGAAAAAACAAAAGAGTTGGGATTTTATATTGATGGTGGAAAGAAAATAGCCAAATGGGCTGATATTAACACTTTGCGTGCCATCAGCGGACCATTCCATGGTTTCAATGCAATGAAAATAAAACATGCCCAAACAAGTCTGTTTTTCACATGCTTTTGGTTTGAAAGCGATTTTTGACTGATAACAGAAAATTTCGACATGCCATGGATTTAGAATTGATTTGTCATGCTTTCATAATATTTGAAAAAAAAATGGCCACCACAAAATTGAAATTTCCTTCAACTTCATTTTCATGAGATTTAAATGAAAATGAAGGTAAATTTGATTTAAACAGGGAAGAAGATGACGTTAATAAAATTTTTAGTGACGGAAAGGGAGCAGAATCAGATTTTTATGGCTTACAATTTTTTCTTCAGATGACGATGTAGTTTGTTCTGCTTCAACTTCCAAAAAATCTAAATACATCCCTCCTGGTTTTCTTGCCAACAAATTGCTAAATGTTTTTGGGGACAATGTTCATTACCAACATCTACAGTCTTGCCAGGAATTGGTATTGAAATGTCTGATAATTCAATTTAGATGAATTTAGATGAATTTTTTGCTTCTAACTGATGAATTGTATGAAAGTATTACATTAGAAACAAATATGGAACAATATATGGAACAATATATGGAACAATAGCACAGCTCAATAACACACATTTATTTGTATTCAACTCTTCCAAAAATTACGATTTTTTTTTTTGCTCGTTTTTAAAGATGGCATATAGTTTGAGTATGGATGAGGTGATGTTTTTTTTTTTTTTTTTTTTTTTTTGCTTAAAAATGGCTGATCTATAGCTTATACATTACAAACCTCCCTGTGGTGATCAGAGTTTAGTATAGTTATGAGTAAAATGAAGTTCTGAAAATGTAAAAACTTTTAGATGTAGCTGTTAACCCTAAGCAAATTGAAAGGCAGAAAGTTTCTACATCCCTGCAAGATTTTTGCAATCAGACATTGTCTGTTTCAAAATTCTATCCAAAATAAAAAGATGTCGATTTTTCTATGAAATAACACCCAAAATTTACAAAAGTCCAAGTCAAATTTTTCATCACCATAATAGCAACATATGCACTATATTAGCTATACTAGCTATATTATACTATCTTAGCCTCAGAGAGATTTGATATACTTCCAATTAATTCAAAAATGTTGTCAAGGAGGAGCATTCTATTTTGAGTAAACTAAGGACAGCGTAAGAATAAGTGTTATATGATTTTAGACTCTAAGATTCCACATTTACCAAAAAGGAACAAGCGTATCAGCAAAGTTATGCTCATACTTATGCTCTTCTAGATAACTAAAGCCAACTCATAAACAAGTGAGAAGCAGTAAATCATGAGAATCCATTATATCAAAAGCAAGTATTGACTAGGGAAAAATTAAATGGAGAAGAGATTTCTTAAATAATGAGACAAAATTTAATTGACTTATTATGGGATGAAGTTTGTTCCATCCTTTTGTAGAAAAAGGAAAAAAAGAGTTATTAAATTAGTTGTTATGAGAGAAAAAAACATTAAACAAATTACGACGACTGAACATAAGTGGGTAAAAAATTAATTAAAAATTGAGGAGCATTACCCCTCACTGTATTATAAATTAAAATTAACCTACGAAACCAACGCCTATCACGTAAGCTCTCCCCAACCCAAAGCTCTTGATGTTCCCTTATAGCTCCGGTTATCGCAAGGCAAGCATTATGTTTTACGGATTTGACTTTTTTAAAAAAAGATTCATTATGAGGCTGATCATATATTACGTCCGCATAATTTAGATGGGGAAGTATGAATAATTTTTACAAAGTGAGCAAAGATTTTCTTCCGCATAATTTAGATGGGGAAGTATGAATAATTTTTACAAAGTGAGCAAAGATTTTCTCGGCAAAGTGCGAGAAAGATGTTTGATAACACCTATTCCTTTCTTTGCCTTAGAAATCTTATAATTTAGATAGTGAATAAATGTCAGTTTTCCATCATGATGGTGGTTTTGGTAAGGCACAATTGAAACAGGAGAAACATCAAAATAAAGAAAAGGTTGCACAACTGGGATTCTTTTTCTGTAAAAAAACAACTTCAATGCAAACAACAATGCAAGTAATTCTTCAAAGTATTATAAAATTTTCCATTAACTCCATAACATTTCAATTTAAAGCGGAGACCATACTTTATCAAAAGCTTTTGACATCAAGAAATACACCTCCAGTTTCAAGAGAAGGGTTGCCATCAAACGCCTGATAAATCTCATGAGTGATGGTGATGAGTTGCTTTACGCACCTGGTCTAAGGCCTGATTGTTTGTCTGTAAGAATCTTATTATCAGTAAAATGGTTGAAGAAATTATTACAAATAACCTTTTGAAACACCTTATCAAATATTGGTAACAAAGATATTGGTCTATAATTATTAGTAACTTGCTTACTTGACATTTTATGAGCTGGGAAAATATTTCCTTTTTTTCCAGTCATCTCGGAAAATTCGTTCCTTGAGAGTTTTGAAAAAGTTTTGATAAAAGAGAAATAATAGAGTCACCACATAGCTGTATCATTTTAATTGATATACCATCAAAGCCATGGGTTTTTTTATGATTATGATCTTTAATGATCTTAGATAAATCATTGTGTCAAACTCTAATTCGGATAAACTGTTTTCAATGAGAAAAGAAAAATCAGTTAGTGAACTATCATCATTTTTTACAATACCTTGATTAGAGAAAAAGTAATTGAAGAGGTTGACTTTCTTTTGAAAATTGCTCATACAAATCGCATTTACAAGAAATAAGCAATGGCTGGAACTTTCACCTTGTTAACAAATCGATTTGATATATTTGATAGACCAATATACCTTAGAAAAAGTAGTAGGATCGTTTAATTTGTTACCAAGATTTGAATAATTAGTTTCTTTTCTCAAACAAATTAATTCATAACAAATTTACTATGTTCATTGAGAAAAGCTTTATCTCCCCGTCTCAACACCTAGAAGTGTATTCCTTGTATAGGCAGTGTGTGTGATCACAATCAAGCTTTTATTCGATCACCTGATGATATTAACCATCAGAAGCTACTTGCATTAAGTGACCTTGGACAGCAACAAATGGGTCCTACTGGTAAACATGTTAAACACGAGACACTGCTTATAATTTAGCACACACATGTAAGTGATTGGCTGATTTATTAAAACTTCTTTAAAATATTAATCACGAATATGTTGAGTTTGGAAATTACACCAATGATCCTTTAAAAAAACTATTTGGAAAATTGAGGCAAGGTTCTGGTGGAACTTGTTCTATTTGTGTTCAGACAATTCTTATTTTCAATCAGTTGATTTTGAGTTGATTCATATCTTTTACAGGCCTTTAGAAATGAGTAAAAACTAACATGAAGTGTGGGATTTCAGCTCAATGCTACCTTCTACTTTTCCAATAAGTTGACTAAACAAAGTAACTGAGGAAATACTCTGGGAATGGTGAGATGACCTGGAGGATATTTCAGCACAAGGTTTTTTTCTCGGGGAAGTTATTATTTCTCTATTGCCTGTGAAGTAATTTAATGTCACAATCAGGTTGAAAATTCCATAACTACTATTTCACATAGTATTTAGTTATATTTTTATAATTTTGCAACTGCTTATATAGATCAAAACAGTGATAAATTTTGCAAAGCTATTTGAAGCAAAAAAGAAGCTATACTGATCTGAAACTTTTTTTCTTCTAAATTGCAAGCTTTCTATCTTTACTTTGAAAGTTTACAATTTTGACATAGCTATTCAGAAAAACAATAGATAGTTTACTCCTTGGGATTAAAAATGAGTGACATCATTAAAATTTTAATTTCTATTGGTTTGAAATTTTGAAGTGTTTTAGCAGAAAATGTTCTGCATTATTTTTGTGTAAAACTTGATAACAAAGCAGAATAAGATAATCTCATAAAATTAACTGACGTCCAGTTTTTGACTCCAACCGCAAAATATATTTTTTTTATTTGTCTGAACATTTTTACGATTAAATAAGCCTTAGCTATATAACTTTTAAAAATTTTGATCGGTTAGATACTATGAAAAAAGCTACTTACAATTTTTTTTTATTTTTTTTTTTTTTATTTACTTTAACATTTGCAATACTGATTGCAACAAAATCCATATGATTGATGTGTCAGTAACTCAAAAAAAATTTGAATATTAACTTACCTCCAGTTTTTGAATGCCATAAGAATCACAAAAATTGGTTGAATTAAAAAAAAAAAAAAAAAATCATACCGTCGCTTGAATTGTATAGAGGTTGAACAGTGTAGTTTGAATCAAATTTTCCATAACCGCTGACACAGCATCAATTAATTCATTTGCAGTAGATAATCTATCGACTGTTTGCTCATTTATTATGGTATCATTGAATTGCTTCGTAGAACTGGTTAAACCATGGCATTTTTGCTCTGCTGTGGTGGAAAGCACATCATTGGTTTGCTCTGTTGGGAACAAAAAACCATTAGCATATTCATTTGTCACTTCAGCCGTCTTAGAAACTGTAGTGAATGGCAAGATCTCAACCGCTTCTGTGCTTGGATGACAAACACCTTTCACAACATCTTCTGTTTCATTTCTTAAAACAGGGGTGTCAACATTGGAAAGAATATTTCTTGAATCAACATTAGATAAATCATCTAAGTTCGTCAAATTATGGCCTGAAAACCTTTCCAAGCCAATTCTTGTCTTCAAATAATCAGCAGAAAAGCTTTTTGAACCAGTTCCTTCTATGGGATCAATTTTAGAGAGGCTTTCTAAATCATCTTGTCCTGTCAAATGTTGAATCAAATCCCATTTTTCAGAAACCACATCAGATAGTTGATTTGTTGACAAATTGCTTATAGCAAGATGCTGCTCTTCAGCGATTCGGGATATCCCAGGATGTTCTCCAATAGACTGATCATTTGAGAGTTTATCTGAATTCACCTGTTTCTCATTTTTAGTCAAGTCCAACAGACCAGAGACAACATCAGACAAGTCATACATAGTTGAATGAATATCATTAATTTGCTTGCTTGAAGCGATTCCTCTGCTCTCATAGTTACTATGAATACAGTTGTTATCTTCTACAATTCTGGAAACTACATCAGACAAGTCTAATATGGTAGGGTGTCTCTCAATGACTTTGGCTTGTGACTGCTCTAAAACGATGTTGGCTTGCGACTCGTCTAAAATAGAATTCATCATTTCAGAAGCAATGCCAGATAAATCATTTATTGTTGGATGTTCATCACGTAAGTTATTGTCTTTAAAAACAATGCCAGATAAATCATTTACTGTTGGACTTTTACTTGCTAATTTATCATTTTTAGAAACTGTGTCACAAAAACCATTTATTTTTTGACATTTATCAGATAACTCAATTTTTTTGGGAAAAAAAGTGGTTAAAGTATTTATTGTAGGATGCTTACCTGAAACTACACACTCTCGGTGTAGCGATTTTTTTTTATCAAAATTTTGCTCATTTTGGCTATTCTGTAATTTACCGGCAGTAAGCTGAACATTGTCTTGATTACTTTGATCTCTTTCTACAGCTAATTTCATACATAAATCCGCAAATATGTTCAATACGTCTTTGTCGTCATTTCCATATGAGTTAATAAACGGATCAACAGACTCATTCTGATTAGTTTTTGCAGGAACATCATTTTTCCCATTATGCATGGTTGCACTCTTTGTAGATTTCAATTCTAAATAAGAATTGTTTATTCAAAATTTAAGATTTAAAATTTATTTTTATTGCATTAAAAAAGCTACAAACTATTGATAAACTTTTCAAATTTTTAAATCAGATTCAAATTATTGTTTTTCTTTTTAATAAAACATAACTTAGATGCTCTGAAAGTTTAATTTCATGATTTTGAATTAGTTAAGAAAATGGAATTGTTAATGCACGTATTTGATAATATTCATCAATCTCCATAATTAGCATAATTGACTTGTTCTTTAAACAAACAGAAGGTTTTGCTGAAACTTCTTTTTAGTTTAGGTTTAAAGCAAATTAACATGAGACATAAACAAACCCAGAAACGAAATATAAAACTAGGTAATATTAAATTTGACCCATAAAACCAGGCTAGAAAATCTCGCATGATACAATTTTTACAAAAAAGAACGCAAAATAAAAGAAAAATTATGAATTATTCAAATACAAATACAAAATGTTCCCTGCATATAAAACAACTGTAATTGCAACAAGATGAAAAAACCAAAAAAGTGAACAGTTTCATTCAATGACCAAAGCCATAGGTAATTGGATTATAATCAAATATAGCAATTAATAGTTAAATTTTAAAGCCTTCTCAAAAAAAATTCTTGTTTGTATATATATATTACTTTTAAAATATTTGCAAAGTAATTCTTACACAATGTTTAAAAAGAGTGCAGTAAAAACGTCAATGTGAAAAAATAAAATTATTGATTCATATTTTAGTTTTATAAGACAAAAAAACTTTGCACAAATTATAAACCAGACATAGCAAAACCCTTGAAATCACTGAAAAAAAAAACCTGAGTTATTAGTTTATTGTAATTTATTTACTATGATTTTACTAACATTAAATATAGGATTGAATTGAATTGAATTGAGAAATTTTTAAAAATCGGGGATTGGGAGTAAATTTCACAAGATAATTCTTTAAAAACTTTGGTGAAAATACCAAATAATTACTGGATATATTATCCCGAATCGATTACACAAATTTTAAATCGCAGAAGAAAACATTTAGAGAAAATTTTCAAATATTATGGAGCAAATTTCCATGGCTAGGTGGCATACATTTACATGACTCGGTGACATATTTCCATGACTCGGTGACATATATTTCCATGGCTTGATGCCATATATTTCCATGGCTCGGTGACATATATTTCCATGACTAGGTGGCATGCATTTCCATGACTCGGTGACATATATTTCCATGGCTCGGTGACATATATTTCCATTACTTGGTGGCATATATTTCCATGACTAGGTGGCATTATTTTCATTATATTGTTGTATTTTTAATAATAGTGAATAAATACTTACTGACTTATTTATTAAGAAAAACTTAAGGATTTAGAGGCCAGAATTTGGGCACCCAAGCTGGTATACTGGTTTTGCAAATGGCCTGGATAAGTCTATGCTCACATTTTTAACATTCCTAGCAACACAATTTGAGATAATATTTAAAAATTTCAACCTTCTCTTGAGCTGAAAAACATAGTTAAAATGAAGAAATAAATTAAATTTTCAAAATGGTAAAAAAAAATTGAAAGTAACATTCTTAAACATTCGATAAAATTAAGACAACAATTTACAGCGAAAATCTTAAAAATTATTACTTTGAGCCTAAAACAATATTTAATACTTTTTTTCAAAAATCCTCATATTTCTACTCACGTAAACTAACAAGAATTTTAAGAAAGGTAATAAGCGAAAAAGAAAAATAAAAAAGAAGTCCAGATAATATAATCAGGCTGACTGGCAGACTGAAAGGTTCAAGTAAATTCACTTTTAAAATCTTATAAATTTAACCGAAATCAATTAAGTTCAATTAAAATCGAATTAAAACTCATAAAAATTTTTCGTTGTAATAAACAAAGTGTTTTAACCTTCCTTCTACCAAAGCAGACAAAAGAAATCTATAAACCTGAAACAGTGATTACCTGTAATGCTGTTTGTCTTCATAGATAACAAATGATTATTTTCTACATCCGATATAGTTTCTTTCTTCATTTCATCAACCATCGATTGAGGATTACTTCTTGCAGAATCATGCTTACTGAACCTGCGATCATCCCGATCATCTCGGAAATTTGTTTTATTTGAGCAATAAATAGCTACTTCTGGGGAAAAAAAGTAATCATGATCAAAAGAAGGACTGGGAGTATAACTTCTAGAATATCGTAACGGCTCTATTTCATCACATATGATATTGACAATATCATCAATTGCAATGGCAACGTCACGTTGAATTGTTCGAACTCTACTCTGTTCCATTTTGCATTTGATATCTTCGGTAATACATATATCATTTAAAGTTATCAAGCTAGATAAAATATCGTCTTCAGATAGAAAAATCTTCTTAGGTTTCTGGGAATAATCATAATCACCATCGTAATCGAGATCTTCATATTGAAGATACTCGCTCTCACTTAACGCACTCTCTAATGCACCACCGCTTGAAAAAGTCTCCAAAGTTGGTGAAGGAATCAAATTACTCATAGTGTCATTATACAGCTCGTCTTCATATATATAGTATTTACTTCTTTTTCGTGAAGAAGGGTCTTTCGAAGGCTTTGATGAACTGCCTTTGTTATTTTTTCGTTTCTTAGATTTTCGTGATTTCTTAGAACAAGTGACAGTTAAATCTTCCAAAACAGCATCTACAGATTCTTTTTCTCTATCGTCATTTGTATAATTTGGCTTGCTAAGGTCAGTTTCTTCACCAGAAAGTGTCATAGGTGAACAACTTAATGCAACTTTTGATAAGCTATCTAGTGTAGGTTTGACACGCACTTTAACTTTTAAACCTTCTACTCTCTCAATAGTAAGATCACAGTCTTTAGTAAGATCAGAAGAATTCAGTCTATGTCTCTTTTTTTTCTCAGTTGAAGTAGATCTACGCTGATTTCGTATCAATCTTCGAGCTGTTCGCTCAGCCCTATCAAATCGCTCCCGGCTCTGTTCTTCTTCTGTAGAAGTAGTATCAATGCTTCTAAGAATCAGCGATATGTTTTCGTCTTTATTGATGTCAGGAGAAGTGTGGATACCACTAACGCGATTGTAAATATCTTCAAGAACTGATTCAGGCAAAAAAGTTTCCTTGAATGACTCTTTCATTGGCAAAAAAAAACTTTTTTCATTCTCTTTGGTTGATTTCAGATAATCATCAGGTTTAATTTTAAATACAGAATCAACTTGATGGTGTAAACCAACCCTCCTCTTTGTTACAGTTGGTGTATTATCTTTTACATTGAGCAAAGCTTTGGTAGTTATCTTATCCTTCACACAATTATGACTAATTTTTTCAGTAGGATGCATGTTAGTAACCCGAGAAATTGCGCTTGTTATTTTTTCAGTAGGTCTTGGCCCAAGGTTTGTATGACTTGTTGTTAGTGACTTAGTACTCAAAGTTACCAAAGGAGTTTCCAATGAGGACTTTACTGATAAAGTGCTTCTTTCTAAAAAATTATTTGAAGCAACAGTAGTGACTGATGCTAATGCTATTGAGATCATCGAAGCTTCCATATTACTTGTCATAACTGATTTGGTTGTTGCTACAGATGTATTTGATGAATTGAGTGTTTTTGTTGCAATAGATTTTGATACTGAGGATGATTCAGATATTTCCTTAGATCGCAATGCTGCTCTTGTGTTTACTTTTGTCTGTATTTCTATATTCCATTTCACTTTTTTAACCTTTTGAATGACTTCTTTTGCTTTGAGGATACTTGAGGCACACGATCGGTTTACCTTTATTTTATTATTTGGTTTAGTGGAGGCTTTAGTGGAGGCTATCACCCCACTGCGGAGAACTAAACCCTTAGCTTGTTTTTTAGCAAATAATACTCGTTTTTTCTCCTTCTCAGCAGCCAGATAGTAGTCTGGAATTTCACCGTTATTCCTGCATGCAAGCGAAGCTTCCTTTTTATTCATATTATGTTCTGCTCTTAAATGTATACGGAAATCGCCTAATGAAACAAATGAGAGTAGGCACTTCATACATTGCAAAACTTGTTTCATATTTTCTGGGTGCATAGCTGTAATGTGGCTATAAAGTTCTGAAAGCTGATGATATTTGGCAGAACAGAATGTACAGATATGCTCTGTTTCCTTCATATCATGAATACGCAAGTGGACAAGTAATTGATTCTCTGTTTCAAACTTCTCTCCACATCGTTCACAATCATGAGGCCATGTGCTTTGAATGACACGTGGGAGTTCATCATGAATAAGAAGATGCTTTGTGAGTGCTCGCATTGTCGTAAACATCTCTGTGCACTTTGTACATTGAAAACTTTTATATTTATGCAGCAATATGTGCTTTGCAAGATCCTGTTCTTTCCAAAACTCTGACACACATATCTTACATTTGTATTTCTTCTCTGTGACCGAAGAATGGACAATAGTTTTTACCATAGAATCATACGTAACACTTTCTAAAAAAGGATCGGCCACAGGTGTCTTTATTGAAGAATCAAGAGTGTCTTTGAAAGGCTCCACTACAGCAACAGATAATGGTACATTAGATTCTCCAGACACATCATTTGACAACAAAGTTTGATGTATCAATGTTTTCTTCTTAGCTAATGAAGTGTTAGAGGAATTGAGGCTCTTAACTGGAGTTCGATTTTTATTTTTCAAAGTATCCCTTGATGAAAATTTTTCTTTGGAGCAATTCTCAGTCATGCTAAGTTCTTCTGAAGACATCCTTCTAGCAGATTTTTTTTTTTTCATTAAAGATTCATTGTGATTAGGAAAACTAGCTTCTTCACCATGAGGTAAAATTTCTTCAAAAGGCTTCTTAACAGGCGTCCTCCTTCTTTTTTTTGTAATATAATTATCGAAATCATTCTTAATAGAAGAAATATTTTCTTGTATTGGTAACTGTACTACACCATTATGGGCTGTTTTTGTAAGTTCTTCATTGTGGGTTGCTCCTTTAATTTTTTTTGTGTCAGACTTTTTAGCACAAGTTCTTAATTTATTTGAAAAGGAATCAGTATTATTTAGTATCGAGAGACTTTTTAAACTTTCTTCATCAGTTTTTGAAATCATTTCAGAAGGCAAGTCTTCAACAGTGTTTTGGCTACATTTTTCAACAGGGTTTTCCTTCTTGCTTAGATCAGATTTATCAGCAGGGTTTTCCTTTTTGTCTAAAACACATTTATCAGCAGGTTCATCTTTCTTTTTATAGCGCTTCTCTCTCTTTTTGAGGTATTCATAATATGCTTTTTTCTTTAGGGTTGCTCTAGACCTTCTTTTTCCCAACACTAATGGCTCAGGATTAAAACCTTCATATTCTTTCTTCTCTTCTAGATTCTTTTCACTATTTTGATTATGCTTACTCTCTGTACTCTCTGTACTTTCTATTTTAAGGGATTCCTGCAGTGCTGATTTGTCGCCATTGTCCAAATCTTCATTGAAATCTGCAATAATCTTCTTAAAAGGTTCATTTAACAAAAGTGCTGTTTTGTCTGTTGTTTTGATGACCTTACTCTCCTCTAACGGGATAACTTTAGTAAATTCATTTGATTTGCATGGGTGATCTGCTTTACATTTCTTCACTTCTTTTAACTTAGGGGTCCATCCATCATCTTGCTTGAAACATAACTTCCGCTTTCTATGTTTTACAGCACTTTCTTGTTGTTTTAATTCAGTGTGGCAATCTTCTTTAGATGCTTTAGCCAAATCATGGTTTAATTGTTCAACTTTCTTTTGCGAGATGATTGGTTTTTTCTTTGCAAGCTCAATGTAATCCTTCTTCTCAGACTTAACCAACTTAACAGCCGACTTAGCTTTATTTTCATCAACAACTAACAACCCAATAGATTCAGTTTCCACACTCTCTTTCTCTTTGCCAATTGATCTTGATTTGATTTCCTGGCTTGCTAAATCCTTGCATATAGAATTATTGACAACAGCATATTTACTAACATTTGGTATACCTGAATGTGTTTTGCTATGGCGTATCATAACATCAGCACCAGAAATATCAAAAGTTGTGGAACTTTTATTATTTGCAGGCTTTGTGAGTTTACCTCCGACTGCCTTATCTATTTGCTTAGAAAATTCCTTAATGTTGTTTGTCAAAACATCATGTTTTATATTGTTTTTGCTTGCACTTGAATTATTCCAGGAGGACAGTTTAGAGTTTATATCAGCTAATTTTTGCTTGTTAGTGTCTTTTGGATTTATTTTATGATGAATTGATATATGGTCAGTAACTTTGTGATTTTTTAAATTTTTCTCTGATTTACTGAAGAGCCTATTTGAATTATTTAGCTTTACTAATCCTGTTCCATCTTTCGGGGACTTGACCAAGTGTTTCGGGGACTTGACCAAATGTTTTGGGGACTTGACCAAATGTTTGCCGTGTGAATGTTTCAAGTTGTCAGAAGATTTATGTTTAAGTGACACAGATGGTTTCTCAAGCACTTTTTTTGGAGTATTATTCTCTGTAGAAAATTTTGATATTTTAAGTGCTTTCTCTTTGCTTTGATTAGATGTTTTGTTGCTTTCTGGTAATAGAATTCTTTGATCAAATTTCTTTTGTTTCACACAATTTTTATTGCTAGAAATAAGCTTATTTTGTTTTATAGTGGGTTGAGTTTCACTTGAAGTAACCTGTTGTTTTATGTTGGATAGAGATTCCATTTTATCACAGGAGGTAGGCTTCATTTGTTTCATATTAGGTGGAGTTTCGATTTTAACACAGGAAGTGACTTTCTTTTGTTTCACAGCAGATGAAGTTTCTACTTTATCACTGGGAAAAATCTTAATTTTTTTTGCAGTAAATGGAATCTCTATTTTATTGCTCAAATTCACTTTATTTTGTCTTACTGCAGAGATATGTTCTATTTTATTGTTGCACGTAATGTTTTTTTGCTTTGGAGGGATTGGAGTATCAATTTTATTACTGGAAGTAACCTTAGTGTCGACAGAACAAGAACTTTTGATTGTTTTGCTGGAAGTAAACTTTTGTTTAAGGATGGAAGTTTCAATTTTATCACTGACAGTACCTTTAATCTTTTTAAAGGGAGATTGAGTTTTAATTGTATCACTGGATGTAAGGTTTGTATGCTTTTCGCTAACAGATTTTTGTTTTTGCTTCACAGTGTTAGGACAACCAGGTGAACCATTTGTATTTTTACAGGATTGTGTATTAGATAAAGAATCATACTTTTTAGAAGTTTGATTATCAAAAAGATTATTTTTAAAAGTGCTCTTTGTCTGTGAAGGTTCTGATACATTTAGATACCCTTCTAGCTTCTCCTTCTTTGAATATTCATGCAATTTACTTGCAATTGTGTCATTTTTACATGAAATTGCGTCATTTTTACTTGCAATCGTGTCCTTTTTAGACAGATTTGTATTAGCCTTTTGTAGAAAAATTTTCTCAAGCTTTAATTCATCATTGCTATACAAATTAATCTCATCAGGTGGTTTGACTTTCTTATAAAATTCTAAATCTTCCTGCTTAAATTCCTTATCAAACCTTAAAGCTTCTGGATTGACAGGATTCTCTGCTTTTGAACCCCCTGGTTCGGAATTCATTATAATTATTTTTTCTGGACTAACAAGTTGATTTTCTTTCAGCAATGTTTGTGATGAACTATGCATATTAACATTTGCAGCTTGTTTACCAGCTCGGATACTATTACATGGCTGCTGTTTAGCAGTTTCTATTTCATATTGATGAGGTTTTGGTATGTTGGAACAAACACTACTGTATGATGAGAAAGTGTCAATACTTGTATTTGGTATTGTAGCAGCACTTTCTATGCTTTCTAAAAACGCTGAATATTCTTTTTCTATGTTTTGAAAATCATCTTCGTTTTTTGGAGTTTGTAATTTTGATTCCTTACCTTGGTTTTGTAAAGATCCTTTACAATATCGATCTTCCTCTAAACAATTGTGGTTCACAATTAATTTTTTTTTTTCAGATTTTATCAATTTGGATGACATTTCTGGTTTTTTTATTAATGCATTTAATGTAGGAGATTTTAATACTGAATTTGGAGCAGTATTTTGAATAGTACTGGGAGAAGTACTTGAAATGGAGCTTCTCAACGAAGATATATGAGAGGAGTTACTCTTACAGTCAAATAAAATTTCAGAAACCTTTTCTTTTTTTACTTTTGAATACTGTAGCTTGTTCTTATCTGTATTCTCGCAGTCATATGAGAGTTGAGAGAGAGGAGGTTCCTTCTGCTTTGAATTGTATTTGCTTTCTTCTTTAATTGTGCTTATTGCTGAGACATGTCTGTTGCTGTAAAATGTCTGATTGACCGTTGGTGGGGGTGTTAAGTTACGTTGATGGTTATGCTCATAACTTGGAGATGTGACAGTCTTAAGCTTTGCTTGAGAGACATGTTGTGACATTAACTTTTGGTTAATATGAGATTTTTGCAAATAAGAATTACTAGTTGGAGAATTAAACAATTGGGAATAAGTAATTGGAGAATATTTGGAATCAACTCTAAGAATTTTAGAATCCTTGCGACGATTATGATAATCAGCTAAAGTTAATTTACTGGGTTTTTGATCTTTCGATGAACTTAAAACATTCGAGGATATTGATTGAATTTCTGTTTTCAGAGTGTGATTATTCACCGATGATGAGGTGATGGTGCTAATATATGAAGGGGTAATCGGTGATGGCGCTGAAATACAATCTTTGCTGGTTTCGTTCAGAATGTGATCAGCTGATTGGTAAGAAGATTTTCGGTGGCTAGATTTGTAATCTCCGGGATTGTTTGATAGCCTCATTAATTTCTCATCAATTGAGCTCTTTAACGTTAATAATTTAGCAACTTCAGAATCTGTTTTATTCAAATCTCGAATCTTATGTTTCAGTTTATGGGAAAGTCGTATTAATTCACGAGGACTTCCCAAATCAGGAACTTTAAATTTCTGAGAAACTTTTTTTAAATCACAACTAACCATTGGAGGTTTAAGCTTATGAGTGATTCTTTTCAGATCCATAATTTCAAAGTCAGTCCTAAGTTTATCTTTTTTTAAACTTTTGCTTTCAATTTCAGATTCATGAAATATTCTGTCTCTAACTTTTAAAGACTTTGAATCTAATTTAAATTTATGTGTTTTATATCTTTCTTTTGAAGTACTTGTTCTACTGTGTTTGCTGTCATTCGAACATACAGAGGATGGTCTAGAAACAGAAAGAGGAATATTATAAGAGAAAAGGGAATCTTGCAATGGAGAAAAACTGCTAATCGTTGGGGTAAAGCACTGAGAATTTTTTGGATTAAACTGGTTTAACATGTACAAAGTACTAAGGTTGTGAGCAAGAATAGCATTGTTCTTCTGATACTGCTTAAGAAGAATCTTCTGCTGGTTTAAATCGTCACCATTTAAATTCTTATTGGAAAGAATAGGGCTTTTTGATTGATCCTTCTTGACATTACAAATTTCTTTCTTCACTTCGGGACTAATTGATTTTTCAGATTTTGTTTTTTGTTCCAGCCGATATGAGTTAACATTTTTATAAGCGCGTTCCCATGTAACATTAATTGGTGATGCTGACTTTGTAGCGTTTTTCTCTTTGCATTCAATTTTACGCATATCTTGTAAATGCAGATCGTAGTTTATATTATTTTCTTGGATCTTACTGTTCATGGCTAAAACTTGCTCTTTAGGGGCAAAGCTATCTATTTGTGGTAAAGTCACTGGTGAACATGGTGATAACACAGCAGCAGTGCTAGTGGAAGATATGAATTTTTGTCTATGATGTCTATCGCATTTTTCATTGTAACTGAATGAGCTGTCACGTTTTGAGGAAGACACTAAAAAAGAAAATAAAAACTAACTAAACAAAAGGGCAAGAAAATAATAAACAAAAAAAAAAGCAAGAAATTTAATAAGATAATAATCCCTGAAATTATTTAGTGCTTATTATTAAATTATTAGCTAATAGATTTGTTTCCTAATAGCATAAAAGCATCTTTGCTGGACTTTTGCTTATATATTCTATCCATTGAATAAAATAACACAACTAACTTCAGTCTCCTGAAATAAAGTTTTTGTATACATAATAGTGATATGCAAGAACTTTTACATTTATTTTAGGCATCTATTGTTCATAATTTTTTGTTCAAAAATCAGGGGTCAACTTATACATGAGGTCGACTTATACAGAGGTATATAGGGTAGTATTATGCTTTGATTAAATTATCATATCTAAAACATTAGTACACAGACTTGCATTGCCAGAAGTTATTAGAAAGACTAGATTGAGCATTCCTTGAAACTACATTATGCTGAGTATGCTGTCAGATGATTGTAAGGTTAGCTAGCTAGTAGACAAACTTGTCTAGACAATATTTTGTAACAGGGCTTGAAATAAGAAGTGTCTAAGAATTTGTGTTGTTGTGATTTTATATTTATATTCTAATAAGTTTAAAACTTAAATTTTAAACTTTACAAAAATACCTTATGTACTTAATATAAATATAATATAATATAAACTAAATTTTTTATTTCATGAAAACATTTTAATATCTTATTTGTTGATTATAAATGTTTTTATAATCTTATTGAGATGCAAATTTTGTCCTTTACTGCACTGTTATGGGTAGGATAGAAGTGTGTTTATTCTAATGTAAATTAAGATTGATGAAAAATTATAACAGTTTTTTCATTAAAAAAACTGGAAAAAATTATATTTTAACCATGTATATGCCGCTCCCCTCTATTTATTATAGCTTTATCTGCATTACCAATTTCATCTCCTTTATCAGCTTCAGCTCGTTTACGCTCTCAGTTGTTTGAAAAATCATACATTTAGAATTCATAGAAAACACATCAACCGGATCTTAAAATATAATGACTGCCTAAATTTTTTTGATCTCCTACTTTTTATTTTTGCTGTTCATACGACTGTCCTCTATGGAAACGTTATTTCCAGCCCTGTTGTACATTGTGAGAAAAATGCTTCTGTTTCTTAGTTGTCTGCTAAATTAAAAATCAACGTCATAAAATTTTCCAAAAACAGATTGTTCAGAAAATCATATAAAAATAAACTATTATTTATGATAACTATTTTAAAAACAATCAATAAATAAACATTAAAGATAACACAAGAAAATAACGCCAGCCTCTCAACGATCCTGTTTATTTATAAAAATTATTAAAAATTAAATCTTTGGAAATTTATCGGTTGTCTCTTAAGTGAACACAATATATCAATGTCGGAATATATTATGAATGCTGCTTTCTTCTCCAGATGATGAAATGACATTAACAGGAGTTTCAGACATTATTCCAATATCTAAACTGGATGATACAACTTGTAGGTCATCATAAAAGGCACATTTCGACGAGCTTGACAAGTTTTCTTTCTTTTTCATTCTTTCCTTATATTTTTTTCGTTTTGATTGGGTTATTCATCTGTTTTTTTCTCCGAGTTGTGAGGCGATTTTGCTAATTCAGTTAATGAGGGGCTCTGCGCCAATCTCTTTTCACATTCCCATTACAGAAAAAAATCTCTCCAGTTCCAAATTTATTAATGGAATAATGAGCAACGGTTCTATTAACAGCAATAAGTTTTTCCAGCAAATTTGGGACACAGGATTTCTAAGAAGTAGTCCACAACTCAGGCGGTTTTTTCTTGTGGCTTAGACTACTTAATGATATGTTCCAAAAATTATTATATTTGTTTTTGTAACATTCAGATTCCAAGTTTTGCTTCTAAAAGAACTTTAATGAAACGAAGTTAGTTTTCTAATATAACACATGGATCAGAACCTTCTGGAAAAAGCCAAATATTACTATTTAACACTAATGATGCATCGCTCAAGAAATGATCACCCTCAGAGTAACAGTGGAAACGTGTTTTTAAATAACTTTTAATTAAAGAAAAATACTTTTCAGCATTATCAACAAGTTGTCTTTTTGGTTGACCATATCTATTTAGTTTAATAGGTCCTAAAATGTCAAGAAACAAGACCATATTCAGAACTGTTGAGGCTTCTTTCAGCTGTTTCAGTTGACCAGTAAAAGGTGTCCTTGTAGCACTCACCTTACACTCAGTAATTGAATTTTTGAAATGAATAAAAAACATCTATATTTATCATAAATTCGATGCATAGCCTCCAAACGATGGTCAATCCATCGTATACCATAGGCTTTTGTTGGACGCAGCTTAGAGTCCTCGAAGTCAAAGTCATCCCGCATGCTGTCAAAATGCTCTTGTAGCTCACGCCACATTTTAGAACTGTTTTTGTATGTCTGGTAAATTATGTGAGAATATTATTAATATAATTCATTGTTCTGTTTTTGAAAGCATCTTTCAAACCAAGCTCTAAAAGATGGGCAAAACACCAAAAAAATGTTATGTGATATCTGTATGTGTCACAACGCAGTTTTTTCATGTCACCATTTTTGTCGCTTCGATCAACAGAAAAATTAAATTTTTTTTCACTTCACTAATTGCTTATTTTTAAGTTATAGAGCTAAAAGGGGAAAAAATTTACACGGTTTAAATTTATCTATATCACAATTAAAAAGTTTGTTAGAAATTTTCATAATTTCTCATGCAAATTTATGTATTTATGTAAGATTGCAAAAATCGCACACCCTCTAACTGTTCCAGTTCAAGAAGCAAGGGAAAGCGAGCAAAAGGCGTGTTTGATTTTGCCAAATAACATCCGTAGCAAAATGATTTTTCCATGTTTGCATTCTCCATGTCAGACATTTTATATAAGCTCTGATGAATCGGCCCATCACTTTTTAGAGTTTGAGTTTTCCAATCTTTAATAATAAGTTTTTTAAACAACATCAGTGCCTGGACACGGGTAGCATTAAATTGGCACCCGGTTACCAACGACTTTCGGAAATTTGTTGAGCCTAACAAAACAGAAAATAGAAGGAGAAATAAGCAATTGCATGAAAAACAGTTTCTCGAATATTTATTATTTATTAATTATTTTTATAAATACATATGGATAGATAGATAGATAGATAGATAGATAGATATATAGATAGATACACACAGAGTTGTTCACTTTCCTACTGTATTAATTTTTCTTAGATTATTGATTTACAAGTAAATGCCAATATTATAAAAGTGTTGCGTGCAAAAAATCTTCTTAACATCATTGAAAAAACACACCTGCTGTTTTTGCTCTTTTAAACAAAAGTGTTAAAAGATTAAAAATGATCTGATTGGAACTTCCCTGTTATGAATGGTGTTTTATCATAACAATGGAAAGAATAGAAATCTATTAGCAAATATAATTATGCAATTTGATTGGTGAATTCTTCCAAGCTAAAGCAAAAGTTGTTCACACAAGAAAAAAGTGAAGAAATCATCGTTACAATAAAACATATTAGAATAAATAATACAAATAATTTAAAAAACAATGAAATGTTGCACAATCAAGATCTTTAAAATAATTTTAGCAAAACAACAATAACTACAGCCGAACATGCATTGAAAGCAAGGATTTGGAAGTAAATGACATAGAAAAACAAATAAAAAAATAAAAATCATGAACAGCTTTAACTTTAAGTAGATTGGCAATTTCAGAAGGCAAAAATGCGATATCCTAATTGTAACTCAAAATTTACATTAACCCTTTTAACAGTCCACTATTTTTTGAGTTATGGGTGCTTAATGTTTAAAAAAAATTTGTGGTGGTGGGTCTTAAATGTCCAATGATTTTTTAAAAAAATGCGTAATTTTATTATTTTGAAAAACCACTTTCATTTTGGATTTATCAGCAATATATTGTCATGAAATATACTCCAAAAAATATTTTTTTAAAAAATATAAAAAAATTCATGTTAAAAGACACTTAACATGTGATAATTTTTAAAGCATGGTGCGACACAGAGTCCAACATCACATTCTATGCATATAAACCGTGACACTTGCTGTTTTTCATGGTGGGCACAGACAACACATCTTCTAGAAGGATTATTTTTCGAATCACTTTCTGGTACATAGCTCGGAAAGTGGTGGCCGATCAATCTCATTGGGTTGTCCGCCCCTAAACTAGCACGACTTGATTTTTTCGAATAACTCACCCCATATTTTTCAAACATTTGCGATATCTTCTTAATCGAAATTTCAATGCATTCAACGTGCCACCTTTCTTGACAGATATAATTTGTGCATTGAATGCAGCTTGTTTCAATAAATTGCAAAACGCTTTCTTGTACCATTTTTTTACACGCTTGCATTCAACTTCATATGATGTCAGCAATTGATCATTTCTATCAACACCCCCCATAATTCAGTTTATAACCATTAATAACTAGACATGTTTTTAGGTTTACCACCTCGAATAACTACCTTTTCTATATCATTTACAAGATTCACAGTATAATTCGTATGTTGGCTTCCAAATAATTCCTTGGTAAAATATGATAGCAATATATCTCCTGATATCATTTAAATCAATTGGCGACCCCCATTTCATTCTTGAATGTAGTTTAAGATCTTTCTGAGCTATATCCTGCACAGCAAATAAATTAGTTTGATCAGCTATGTATGTACAAATTTGGTCAGAAAAAAGTTCGAAAAAAGAAAGTCACAGTTGATTTACAGCCAGATATTCCAATGAAAGACAATCTTGTTTTATTGACTGGGGGATCAGCACTCCATTCTGGCAAAAATGCTTTAGTACTTTTTGTTTCTATATCTTCTATGTCTGTATCAGAAGAGTCTGACTGAATTATTTCTTTTTCTATTTCAGAACTTTCACCATCTCAAACATCACATACAATTTCTTCACTTTCAATGCCATCCTCAGCCAATTCAAATAACTCATAATTGTCATTATACATAAATTCTTGAAATTCTTGTGCAGTATATACTTTCTTCTTACTACTCCTTGCTACTGAACTTGAACACGAGGTGCCTGTAAAATCAGCCATTTTTTGTTTTGTAGGGTGTATAGAGCTGCTTATTATATGAGTAGTATAACAACAAATAGCAAATGCACCTGAAAATCCAAAATTTAAAAGATATGTTATGAAAAAACCGAACCTCGAAGATGCAGACGTAATATTATGTAAAAAACACAGCAAAGGAAACTGGAATATACATGGACATAATATTACGTCAGGGACAATTTCAGCCCATAAGTCGCTCTACGTAATATTACGTCGCAGAAATTTTAGTACCATTTTCCGCCGATGTAATATTGCGTCAATGACTGTTCAAGAGTTAATGGAACCCTTAAAGAGTAGCGTGTTTGTTAAAAAAAGAAAAATGAAAAAGTGCCACACATACCTTTGATAAATCTATCATCAAAATTATGGCAACCAGTTATCCTCTGTTCGTGCTTAAAAAAATTGAACAGAAAAGGCCATTCAGCTAATTACTACCATCTAAGTCGTAACCAAGGAAACTCTTTTTTCCAATTTTCTAAACATTTTCGTGAAAACTTTCCTCTCCGAACAATTACTCAAGTAACCAATAATGCTAAAATGACTAAAATACAACAAGGGCTAGAACTTAAATAAAATAACAAGAACATCGCGCTTCAATGGATATTCGTTGGAAACTCAGAAATAAAAACTGACAAAGTAAAGAAATATAAATTTTTTAATTTTGCCCTAAAATTTAGAATTTAAAAGTGGAAAATTAAGAAGAATTAGTAGATCAATACTCACTGAGATCATGCAATTTGAATCAACAGAAAAATGTTTGCAACTGCAGAAATTGGACATAATTTCTTGATAAGGATTAAAAAATTACTTGAAAAAATTTTCTATGCTCATTTTTTTCACGCAAATATACAAAAAACTAATGAAAGATTTCTAAAAAACGTAAAAATGTTTAGTAGGCCATGTAAAGTAAAAAAACTTCACAGAAAACATAAAAAAGAGAAGTTAATGGACAGATTTCAACAATAAAATTTAAAAGAATTATTATAGGGATTGAGATCAAAAGTTTCAAAATTTTCAAAATGGCAAACATGCCTAGTTTATTAACAACAATATTTCTTTTTTGACAAAATTTCAGCATGATGGAAGTGCGAATTTTTGAGAAAAGCTCCTTTTTGGGTCAAAACTCTGGCCTAGGCTCCAAACCGGGATTTTCAATAGGTGTTCATATGGGTCAAAAGATTCCCCCCATAATAAGTGTTCATATGGGCCAAAAGATTCCCCCACAATAAGTGCTCATATGAGTCAAAAGATTCCCCCTATAGCCCTTTAACTTCCTTCCAAATTTCAAAAAATTATTTTGATAAAATGTCAAAAATTAACTTTGAATAAAACTTGAAAATACAAACTGTCAATCGCTTTCCCTCATGAACTTAAAACTTCCTGACCAAATTTCAGAAAAAAGATAATGAACAAATTTGGAGAAAAATGGGCAAACAGACAAACAAGAGGCAAACGGACAAACAAGGGGCGAATTCATAGGGCTATTCCAGGAGAATAAAAACAATAATTTATTGTAACAATTTCAAAGATGATTCAATTCTGATAGGTGCTACGTTTATATATTATACTAATAATTATTTAAAAGCAATTTTTTATATTTCTAAAAATCTCAAACATAAAAAGTGAATGTTATAATAAGTATTAGCTAATCAGATTAACAGAGATTTTGAAAAACAAGTTTTTATTACAAAAATTCCTACCTGACAACTTTTCTGGATGGGAACTTGGCGTCTTTTTTGGACGGGAATTTGGCGTTTTGTTTGGATTGGAACTTAGCATCTTGTAATAATAATGCTGCTGGTTTTCCATTCTTAAAAAAAAAATAAATTTTTAAGATATCTTTTTTAAGAAAATTTTAATAATCTAACATTTTTTGTTTTGAATTCATTGGTTTAATGGTAAGATTTACGGTATGTAGATTCACAGTACCAGAATACTAAAATTGGAAGTTTGGAACCTGAAACACCTGCTTGCTTTGACCAAAACAATTTTATTCTATTGAATCTATAACTTGGTAGACTTATTACTAATACTCTTTCAGCTTTCAGTTGAAAGATCAAATGATAAAAAAAAAAGACAATTGTTGAACAATTGGTGTCAAATAGATTTCTCAATAATCAAAATACTGACTTAAAATTTGGTACAGAACAGAAAAATGAGAGAAAATTTATCAATTGACTTTGTCACCCAAACAAAATCATGCAATAATTTTGACAAAAAAAAAAACGTTTAAAAAGTTAAAAAATATTGGGATTGCGACCTAAACCAGTATTCCTAACTCTTGTCTTTTTCCGTCATAAAACTTTTACTAATGAAATTCAAGCAAGCAATGTTTTAAAACAATTATTTGTCATAAATTCACAACTGCATTAGTCAAAATATCACAAGTTAAACTTGACCTGAAGGATTATGGCATACCACTATTGCTACCAATCACTGTGGCAGAAAAGACTGCACCAAGCTGAGCATTTGTAATGCATGGGACGACATTCTAATATTTGAGCCATGTTTCCTAATTTGGTGTGATAAACAGAACAGGATATTTCTTCTACAATACAGTGTTAAAAATAAACAAATTTTAAAGACATTTAAACCACTTCTTTTTATTTATATTTATATGATGTTCAAAATTTATCCCCCCAGTTTTTATTTATTTTTTTTTTTTTTTTAGTGTTTATGTTATTCCTTGAAATCAATTTTTTTTCAGACTATTTAGAAGTTTATATTACAGCATGATTTTAACACTATAAGCACATAATGTAAAATTCATGCCTTTTTTTAAATTATGCAAAAATCGCATCTTTGTAAACAGGTTAGAAGATCTGCTGCAAGCCTCTGGACAATTCTTAACATATACCGGTTTTAAAAAAATGGTTACTTGAGAAAAATAAAACAAATACAAAATTATTCAATCTTTATATTATTCTAAAAGATAAATCCTTTATCTTTTAAATGCTATTCATTGTTTTGAAATATATTGTAAACAGCTAGTTGTGAAAGAAAGTATGGGATGTTTTTCGAAAATTTTACAAGTCAATCGCAAACTGGATTCCATGCTGTGAAGGTTTAAAACAGCCGCGTGTTAACTAAAACACGAACAAGAACAATGAGGGGCTCCTAATGTTAGCAGCTAATCACTCAGAGAAAAATCTACGAAAACACTATTTCCTGTTACAAAAAGTAGCAATACAGCAATCGGAAACTAAGTATAAGGTGTTAATTTCACAATTAGCAGATCATAAGAAAAAACCATTGATAGGTTGATTAATAATATGCAGATTTTTTCGCTCCAGTTGAGAAATTTTGATTTAATGCCAATATACAAAAAAAAATTTTTTTTCGAAAATCATGTTTTCGGAATAGAGGGATTTTTCCTATTGTGTTATAAAGTTTTACCTCGGTGCTTTTTCATGGGAAATATTTAAATTAATAAATTACATACTTTAAAATTATATAAAATGATATAGCATTAATTTTTATTATGGATTTCTTTACTCAATGTATTTTAAAACAAATAGATACGTGATAGTTTTTATCACGCCTTCAATCTGCAAACAATACCATTGAACAAAATGTTCTTGGTTAGACAGGATTCAAATTTGAGGTTATTGCAACAAATGACAGAATGCTGCAGTCTATATTATATTTTCAGACCATCAATCACCCTCCAACAAAATCAGATACAGGAAGTTGTTAATTCAAGTTAAAGATAAAGCAGAAAAGCTAGTAGAGACCTAGCCCTAGATCATATGATTTATGCCAAAGCTCTCGACATATTATTAAACCCAGTAAACAAGGAACTTAATACCTCATGTATCTGCATCGCTGTTACCTAAGCAATTTTCAACCTTGTTGGAACTGGATCCAAGTGTGATAAATCATTTCAATGCCTAAAATTTCAACCCTTTAAAAAGTGACTAATGGAGAATGTTAACACTTGACCATGCAATCTAACAAACGACGAACAAAGACCAAAAAGGTAAATTTAGTATGTATTTTTCTGATAGGTACGGTTCATGTTAAGAAAATTAAATTTTTTAGTCAAAGGTTAAGTAAGGCGTTCCAGCAGTTATGCCTGGGCATATCACGTTACTTCTTAAATCTTTCTTAAAAGTTGAAGCCATAATATTATGAGGTGATTACTTTGCTTATACAGTAATAACATTTTATTGTGACAAGGAACGAATCAGACGAAGTACAATTTCATGAACCAATTAAGAAAAATAAATTAAAGAAATATGGAACACCGTGTGAAAAACATATAGACAAGGTGAATGGACATCATATGGCAATAAAGTCTTATAAACACATTTGCGAGGCTTATAGTCATAAAAACTGCAAATGATAACTTGTGTTACCTACTATGCTATAAATCACCCCCATTGCCCTTGTCTGGCACCACAAAACGAAGGATTTAACAAAAAACATTAAATCTAAGCTTATCTATTAGAAAACTATTAGAAAACTCGCATTATATCTTTGTGGGAATGGTGTTATTACAAAAACTACCAAAAGAACTAGCAGCATTTGGAGACATTTCTGACTAATTGTTGCGTAAAGTTATCAAAAGTAGATGTCAAGTCTTATTCCTTGTTATTATCTCAAAAATCATGTTAAGTCAATGGAGAGAGAAAAAAGATCTGGAATTGGTGAAACAAGAATGAGAGCATTGTAACACAGCCTCATAAAACCTAAGAAATTTGACAAGTTATTATGTAATGCTGAAAATAAAGTCGCCCTTATAAAGTTTCTAAAACTGGGCAACCAACATTGACCATGCAAAATTAATAGAAAAAAAATGAACTCTATACAATCAGTCTTTTGCAAAAAGTCTTATCATATGACTAAATTAAAATGGTATTTTTTGTTTATAATATCACAAGAAAGTGCTGAAGTAAATACGAACAATTATTATATAGATTTAATTAAATATACTACCTTATATTTTATAAAACTTTGACAAGTTCGATGAGTTATGTTAAACACTGTTATCTATTATCTTTATTTTTTTTCTAGGAAACAAAAACAAATCAGTGGGATGTTGCATTAGAAAAGAAATGCTAAATAATGTATGAATGAATTGCATGATTTTTATTACTGTTATTATTTATTGTCTATTTTCACCCAATCCCTCCCATAGTTATAGAACCAAACTAACCATTTGACTAAGCACTCGCAGTAGAAGGCTCTATCTAGATTATACTTAAATACTTGATACACCCCTCCTCCTTTACACGGACTTCGGACAATCATATGTGGTGTAGTTAATAAATTTCTGGAAACTTAATAAAGTCCTAAAAGCCCGCACAAAACAAGGCTCGCAAGGGCTTTTAAAACAGCTTGCAGGGGCTTTTAAAACAGTCCACACAAAACCTTTCTAACACAAGATTTCGTAACAGTCTATTTGAGCTCTTTTAGGTAAGCTTTGTCAAAAATGTCATAACATGAAATTTCAGAAGAACCAGAAAATAATTTCCCAATATAATTCTGGTGTGGAAAACATGTTTTCCACACCAGAATGGACATGTTTAGATGCTCGGGACTGAGGAAGGAGAGATTCTGGCAGGTGGCTAAATGCCTGGAAAGATACCTTTAACGGTCATACGACTTCGTTTAAAATGAAAAGTACAACGAAAACTTATCAAAAATTACAAAAATTGTTGTTTATTTAATGACCATATTTGTCAAGTTAATTATTTCCAAAAAATAAAAACTGTTACATGTTTTTTATATAAGCATAACGCTTACAACCATATAGAACTCGAGAAAAAAATAAGCATATACTAAGCAAGATGGTCAGCCTGAAATTTTACAAGGAAACAACTTTATAAGTTTATACTCATGTCTATTTGATGTTTGATTGAACATATGCTGAAACCTCTCCATTGCAATTCAAACATTCAAATTTTCTGCAATTGTCATCATTTAAGCTTTGTTATATTCTGTATTGCCCCTGAATAGGCCTCTAAAACAAAATTTTAATCAAAAAGACTTTCACAAAATAAGCATAAAGTAAACATATCAGGCATTGCCAGGAACAAATGTTTACACGAACTGATAAAAGCCTACCTAAAAGAGCTCACGCGAGCTGTTATGAAAGTCCGTATTAGAAAAATTTTGCGAGGGGTGGTTTAAAAGCACCCATTTGCATGACTTTTAGAACTAGAAGTATCTAACTATAATCTAGACCATTCTACTGTGATTGCTCATTCAAGAGTTAAGTTAGGTTTTATAACAAGAGGAGGGATTGGGGGAAAATAGACAATAAATAAAAACAGTAATAAAAACCATGCAATACATTCATACATTACTTAGCATTTCTTTTCTAATGCAAAATCCCACTGATTCGTTTTCGTGGCGTAGACATAAAAATATGTTTATATAAATAACAGTGTATATTTTACATTATTCATTGAACTTGTCAAAATTTTATAATTTATAATATAAGTGCATTATATTGTTCATATTTATTTCAGCACTATTTTAATTTAGTCATATGATAAGACTTGTTGCAGAAGACTGATTAGAATTTATCACAACAACAGACATATCGTCTAATATTTGCGTAAAACATTTGAAACAATTAGTAAAACTTACTTCAACTAAAAAAAATTTGGATTGTATCTAATCGTCTGAAATGTTGTTGAAAAACGCAGATAAAGTTAAACACCAACATCCACTATAGCAGCACGATAGAAATGGAAATAAACAAACGGTCCGATTGAGGAAATGGACAACCCGCCCTGATAAGAGCCAGTTTATATTTATATAGCATACTGTTAGAAATTGGGCTCTCAGAACACTTGGCATAGAAAAAAATTTGTCACTCATGCTTCGTCCACCATTTCGTATTTCAAAAGATAAAAACTAAAAATATATTTAATCTTTTTCAAAGAAATAACATATATATGTTATTTCTTTGAAAAAGATTAAATATATATTTTATTTTTATATGCATATATTCCTTGTATTGCCGCATTCTTTTAAAAAAAATTGATCTTTTGCAAAAATCTATTTTTTTTCTATAGTAAAAAATGAATAAATGAATTTATATCTTTATATATGATCTTCCCATCTATAAATAATTGCATTTGAGCCTATTAAATAATTATCATAACACCCTTGTCGCTTTTTTTTAATAAAGGCAGAAAATGATGAAATAGTTTGCATATAAACTCGATTTTTAGAAGAATTATAGAAAAGACAAAAATATTCAAAAACTCCCTTCGCCTAAAATAATTAAGTTAAACTACTAAAAAAGTTAAAATACTTAAAATTTCCAAATAAACTAACAAATAAAAAGCGCATTAACATCTTTTTAAAAAAAAATAGAACTACAATTTTATTTGAAAAATTTTCAAGCAATATAAGCTAATGGTTAATGGTTTTATAGTTATATATACAAATTACATAATTACCTATTAAATATGAAATAATGGTATACCATTAAATTATAACCAAAGGAAAATAGATAATAGGAAAGAGGAATAATAGAGAAATATGATGCCATATAAAATGGCATATGAATTGATCCAAAAAACATGTCTCAAATAAAATTTTAAAATTGTGCTATTCTTCTAAAGTAAAATAACATATTTTTCTTCCTATACACAGAGGACCCATTTAGAAAACATTAAAGCCCCACTTTTTCTAATAAACTTTTGGAATTTCTTTCCACAAAATGAACCTTCGTACTTCTGATTTCTTTTTTTACGAAGATGGTAAGTTTTTCTCAACCTCAAACTACTAAATTTATCATGAACAAAAATAGCCTTTATCATTTGCATTTTCTTCCGTGCAAGCTTTATATTAAACAATGTGCTGCATTTTTTTTTTTTTTTTGGAAGAACTAGATGAATTACTTCCATAATATTGTAATGTTACATAGAAATTTACGGTTTATTATCGCATGTCTACCTGAGCTATTTTCAATCCTGTCTCTGAGTTCTACAATTTATATTTCCAGGTTAATATCATAAAAAACCGATTTGGCAAGAACCTGTATGCTGCTATTGATCAGAGTCATCCAAACAACTCTAAGCTAACCCGACTTGTGGTTTACATAAATACTGATGGGGAATGTGCAAGATGTTAAACTGCAACTACATTTGGAATCTTTTATTCGAAATCAAATTGACTTTGATCTACATGAAAATATTTATTACTTATTTCTGATAAAGAATTGCATTTACTTAACACCTCACCATATTTCACCAGGTATTGGTTTGATTAGAGTAAGGTAAAAATAGAGTTGTCGCTACATGTAAGAAATCACAAAATGTCAAATAAATTTTGATTTACAACCCTAAAATTTTGTAAAAATAAAACAAACTCCTTGATAGGAGCTTATTCATGAAATCAATTTTTTTCTTTTCTTTGAGATAAAATATTAATTTAATCAAGAAATTTTGAAATATTGGATTACGGGATTTATTTACATCATTCACTCATTCATCATTTATTCCACTATTTTAAACCAAGAAAATCAAAAATTATAAAAGGGAGCAACCACTTACCATAAAATCATATAATCATAAAACTTGAATATTTTTCTTCTAATATATTGTGTGTCTTTATTGTACCCTACGCATTATATATTTAATATATATATATTTTAAAATCTAAAAATAAAATAACCAAAAGTATGCAATTAATGATATCAAGGATAAATCATAAAAATATCAGATAAATTTATAACGTGTTGAACTACGGAATATATAGACACATACACATACACAT
>JAUZNK010065496.1:0-14501 GCA_035046665.1 Euphysa ruthae
GAATATCTGTTTTAATTACACATCAAAAAGTCTGAAAATAAATGGTATATTGGCTAGTGTATTAAATGAAAACCCAAATGTTTGCGAGACAGCCATCGATCCTGGATAGTCTTTCAAGAATGAAACCAAAAAAAACAGAAAACCAATATTAAGGTGGAACTTAAATTTTATATTAAGTGAAGATAAAAGCGGTAACTGTTTTTTTTTTCTTTATTTACAAGAACTTAACA
Source organism: Euphysa ruthae (assembly GCA_035046665.1). NCBI lineage: Eukaryota > Metazoa > Cnidaria > Hydrozoa > Anthoathecata > Corymorphidae > Euphysa > Euphysa ruthae. The sequence goes on from JAUZNK010065496.1 coordinate 231, forward strand.
ATTTCCTTCCTCTTTTATCAAAATTCAATGTTTTTTCTTCTCTGCTACTATTGTAGTCCACATAAAAGTACCTTTCTTGCTATATGTTACAACAATTTATGGTAAGGTAGATAAAAATTTCTTAAAGTTATCATAAAAACAAACTCATTGAAGTTATGTGTAAACGTAAAGTGATTTCTTAGCTTTTGTCACACTATGAAGGACAAGTTCCTTTTGGCTTAAATTTTACAAATGAAGATGATGAAATGAAATTTTATTCTTTTACCCCTATCAACATTAGCTAAAATGTGAATAATTTAGCATGTTTTAACATTTATACTGATAATACCTCCTCTTTTGAATTAAAGTTCTAACTATAAATGCTAGAAAAAACAAAGCGGAAGCCTAGGTTTCTACCACTAATTCTAATTTAAAGCTGGTAACTCACTTAATTTTCAAATAATAAGCTTCCTTGACGTTTCAAAGAACCAAAACTGCCTAAAAATATATTCAGAACCTGCTTGGAACAAAGTTAAGGGTCAAAACGAAACACCACTCTAAACAATTTTAATCAACATAGCGCCTTGCGAAACCATGAACATAAAAACTTATGGAATAAGATTAAGTTCTTTTATTTCTTAATTTGAAACTTAGGTTAGTGTTGCAGAATAATAACAAACAATTATCTGAAAATCCAAGAAAGAAAATTTCATGTGAATTGTCAGAAACTGCACAACCTTTTTGCAAATGGCTAAATCACTTTAGCATTAACAAGTCTACTCTTCAAATCTTTAGCTTGCTTAAATAATTCTTTCCAGGCACTTATCCTCCTGACAAATCTTTGTTGATGAAAACGTTTCTTTCTTATAACTTGTTAGATTTAAACCAATTTAGAATGCTGTTTGTTATCTTTAAGCTTTGGAACTTTACTATAATTGCTCTTTTGTTGTTAACAGTCCCGTCATTTCTTTTTTTTTCTTATTTTCTTTATTTTTTTTAAATTTTAGCTCGTTCTCAAATAACACAAGTAAATTTTGCTCAGACTTTTCCCAATCTTCTCTAACGAACTCTTCAATAATGTCAAATCTTAGATTGTTCCTTCTACTTTGATCTTCCAGTTCACTAAAACTTTGTCCACCATGTTATTGGTGCTTTTCTCTGTCAACTTCTTCTTTCAATCTTCATTCTAAAAACCTACGGATACATTTAAACCTTTTATTTTTATTTCATTTTTAAATCATGACTAGTTTCCATAAGTTGAGATGTTTTTAATTTTCAGCTTCAATTTTTTTTCTCTAAGCAACTACTAGGTTTGCTTAAATACATTAGCTTAATCAAATATGCATGAGCCACTAATCCTGTTAAAACCACAGAAAATTGAATATCGGCTCAACACAATAATCACCGTTATTTTTATGTATTTCTATGTACAACTTACTGGGTTTTTATCAACCAATTCATTCTCCCAGCTCGTCAATCAACATTACCAATTGAAAAACATTATCTCACAAAGTAAAAAATTAATATTTATAAATCCATTTTCTAGCACCATTATCACTGTTTCTAAACATTCAATACATCTAAAACATGTTTTGAATGGAGTGTTATCATTATTAACAATTTAAAAACAAAATGTTTTAAATTAATAATAGAAACTGAGGATTTTAAATAATAAAAACAGATAATAAAAAACCCTAATTTAAAAGAAAGAAATTTCAGAGAACAATTTAAAGAGTTGAAAATTTTTTTGCTAAATAACAGATGTTTTTTATTTATAGCTCTTTTGAATATTTTGTGAATTGTTTAATTGAGTTGATCTTTTTCAGGTCAGCCAGACTCGGGAATGTTTGGGGTTTATGACTCAAATTCCCCCATTCATCTCTTTCAAAATGTTAAAAAAAACTAAAAATGAAAGTATACCTAGTAAAAGTTACCAATCATCACACACATTTTTCAAAATTCATTATTCCCACAGGTAGATTGGAGATGGAACGGGAGTGCTGAAACACTTTCACTGTCTATACACATGCTAGCATGTTAAGAATAAGTCTTACCTTGATTTTCCATGAAATGTTTGCTGCAAAACCAAACATACAATGAATAAAAATTTTTTTCTAAGTATCTTGAGCTCTGTAAAATAGTGCGTAATACAGTGCAAAAAAAGAATATTCTAATTTTGGGATGCCTTGAGAGAAAATCATAAGTTAACATTTATGCCCATAAAGTGCCTTTAAAAAAAAAGATTTATGATGCTGAAGCGTGAAAGTGTGCTTAAGTAAAAATTAAAACTTGTGTTAAACTTTAATATGAACTTTATATAATAAATTATATATACAGTAATAACCTTATTCAAATAATCAAAGCTAGAAAATAGCTATAGCACAAAGAAATATCTTTAAAAGTGATTAGCAGGGTGTTAGCTAGAGGAATGTTTATTCAAAATACCCAATTAAAAATGAAATGCTGTGTCAAGCATAACTCAAATAAAAAAATTCTACGCCTTTTTACCTGAAATATGAACCCCAATACCAATTTTTTTTTAAACTTACTACTTATAGCTACATATACTATACTATAAAATTTCATCTCAAGTTAACCAGAAAGTTGTTGCACTTCCTCCAGCCAGCTGTAAGTTTACTCCAACCCATTCTGACCACTCCACCCATATTATCTCTGTGAATTTTGGTTCAGTTTAACTCTTGAACTGGACCTCACCACTGCAACAGTGGAAGTATTTTCAGTCGGTTACATGACATAAGTCCGGAAACATGTTGTAATTTGAGCATTAGAGAGAAAAATCACTTACAACTTGATATAAAAAGAAGATTAAATATCTACATGGTATAAACTTACAAAAATTTAAATTAAAACCTGGCAACGTCAGATCATAGTTATTTCTAAAAAAGTTGAAAATTTATACATTTATATGGGCCTGAGCCCCAAAACATTGTCAAATAAGCCAATATAGCTAGGTATATACCAAAACAGCACATGCAGCTTAGCGTCGGAAATGAAAATAGTACTCGATAATTAAAATAAAATAATTTTAAAAAATTAAATTCAAAAAAATTTCCTAATCTCTGGAACTCATTGAATCCAAAAAAGGTTTTTTCTCAAGAAATAGTCAATTAGACCATATAATAAGCTGTTTTATAATACATGTTTTATAATACAAATGAGCTATTTTTGAACAAACTACAATAACAACAGTAAAATGAATACATCTCATATGATATCATTTAGATTTTATATATATTTTAACTCTTAATTCCTATACTTTAAAGAAATAACTCTTTAATCATTTATTTTAGAAGAAATATTTGCTGTTAACACGTTTCAAAGAGGAATAATAAAACTTTAATAAAGATATTTCAATTTAGAAAAGAAACATGTGCTTGTCTTTAAACTTTCCCATATTCCCCCCACCAACAAAATTTAAAATTATTTCCATCATAGTGAAAACTTTTCCTCTACCAGATTGTTTTATATTTTTGCTACATAAAGTCAATAGAGTAACAAAACACATTTTTTTGAAAAACTTTGTAAAACATTAATTTATGTAATTATAATAACATAAATAAATAGATTATAATGAAAGCACAAATAGGGTGCATTAGCTAAATAAAAATTTTATTTATTTTTTTTTTTTTTTTTGCTGTCTTACCCTCTTTACTTTCTTAGTAACTTATCTAATAAAAATCAAGTGCTTTGCAAAATAACTGTTATTGTGATAAAAATGGTGGGAAAAAGTTTCTTTAGGTGGTGGGGGAAATATGGGCAAGCACCCATACTATGTACTTGTCGCATTGTTGCAACGCAATCAAAAAAATCTAAATAAACTAAATTTTAAAATGTTAATAAAATACTTAAAAATTTTTCAAAGTGAAAAAATAAAGCTCTTTTCATCAGAGAAAACTTAGTACAAAATGTAAAACACAAAATTATTAAAGGTATACCAGCCATAGTTAAAAAATCTTTTTAAAAAGGTCCAGACTCTCATTTATCACCCCGTTCTGAAAAAAAATCACTAAATCTATTCTAGCACTTTTTTGAGAACACCAAATGCAATAAAATAAAAGCATAATGTTACTTTTTCAGTTAGTTATTTCAGCACCCTGCTACAGATTTGCATAAATTAAAATAAATCATTTTTCTTTAAGATTATAAAGTGACAGAACAGCTCTAGAGATAACTACAGTGAACATATACAATCTGTAAGATGACATTGTACCACAACCACACTCTTTTAAATTAAGAAATAAAAACTACATTCCAAGCCCATACAGGAGTATACTCTGGTTTGAATATAAAGAAATTAATTAAACCCCCTAATTTGCGTAAAAACTATCCCCATTTGAAAACATTTTTTACCTTGGAACCTTTGACAACTGAAATTACTAATCACGGAAAATTTTTGTCATGAATGGTCAACTTTTAACAAGTTCAAATGAAAAAAAAAAGAAAGTATTTTCTTGAAAAAATTCAGATGTCACGACATATATTTAGGGGCCTGGAGAAATAACTTAATTACTTTTTTTTTTTTTTAAACAAACAAATATAGTTTGCTAACTATAAAGCGACACTCACCACACACCATATATACACAGGTAAAACCAAATAATTTAGGCAACGTGAGCTTCCGTCAGAATAATAAATTTTCAACAATTTATATCAGAAACTTCAACAAATTTATAATTTTTCTAAATCTACTTTTTTTACTTCAGTGAATCTAATGCATATGGTAAGTATTCAGTATTAAAATATCATTACATATATATGTGAATGGAATCAATCACTTGATGATATAAATCTTATTTTTACAATTAAATATGAAAGTTCTGACTACATCCATAATATTTTTCTTAGTAAGCAGCAATGTTATTGATTAGTCAATAAAGTCATATAACAGTTACAGTATTATGCTAGTTCTGGTGGGATAGGGGAAGGGTCAATAGTCTTTTAGGGTTCTTGTGAAATGGTGTTGGTTTGGGATGGTGTTTGATTATTATTTCTTACGGTGTAAAATATATGATGGTGTGTCAAATATCATCATCTATTGCCTTTCATTTAATTTAGTACCTGGTGTCACTACTTTTTTCAGGCTTAGGCTATTGAGTGCCTCCAACAACAAACCGTTTTTTTTTTTTTTAATATTATTTGAAATCACTATTTTTAAAATATGTTGGTAAATAAACACTTACTTTAACATACTTGCTACTAGAACAAATGTACAAAATAGCAATAAAACTGTAAGAATCTCTGCACTTAAATCTTTCTCTTTAACTTTCCCTGTTGCCTTTCGTCTTTTATTTGTGTTCTTTTTTAAGACGCTCCTACGGAATCTTCCTGTGAAGGATCTCTCTTGTATATATATATATATATCTAATAATTCAAACTACAAATGCAGAAATAAATTATTGATGTACAAACCAAAATTTCTTGAATCTATATTTGTTGAAATCGTTTGTTCTAAAAAATCAAATATTATTGTTGGGTGTATTTATAGACATCCTTGTATGGATATAAATGATTTCAACAATAACTACTTATCTCCTCTTCTTTTAAAATTATCATCTGAAAATAAATCTATATTACTATTAGGTGACTTTAACATTGATCTATTACAGCACTGCACTAATAATGAAACTTTTGAATTCTTTAACTTAGTAACTTCTCAAAATATTATTTCTTTTATCACTCTTCCTTCAAGAATAACAAATCGACCTAAAACACTTATAGATAATATTTTTTTCTAATCTTACAAATAATGGAATTTTATATGGAAATTTAAATCCATCAGTCTCTAATCACCACAATTTTTCATTTGTCCCGACTTAAAAACACTTTTGTTCTCCAAAATAACTAAACAGTTTGACAAATATATTCCTCTAAAAAAGATGAGTATCAAGAGCTTCAGGCATAAATTTAAACCTTGAACCCAAAAAGAAATTTTAAAATCTTTCCAAAAGCGTAACATTATTCATGGTAAAATTTCAAGAGCAAAATCTATTGAAATTAGAACAATCTACAACCTTGAGTTTAAACATTACAAGTACACGTTAAATACTTCAAAACAGTAAAAAAAATTATTTATCTTCTTTTTTTCTCTGAAAATACCAATAATGTTCGTGAAACTTGGAAAGGTGTTAAAAACCTTATCAATGTCAAAAATCACTCTGTTTTGTATTGTAGACAAATGCTGTTTAGGTATTTGTGAGTTAGATGTGAGTGAAATATTAAATAGTATATATTTTTTAGAGAATCTAGATATATAGTGACAAATTTTAGCTAATATGCCAGTGGATCTATATACTTTATATTCATATAGGTAACCCAATTTAAATGTTCATTAAAGATGACTCCTAGATATTTTAACTCATTCTTGGGTTATATTTGTTGGCCACTAATCCAAAAATTAGGATGTTTTTTGATTACTTTATATTTTGATCTAAATAGAATTTCAAGAGCAATTTTGTTTGATCTATGCCAATCATTTAATAGTTTTAAATCATGATTTAAATATTTATTAATTTATTTAGGTGAGTTATTAACATATAATAAGTTAGTGTTGTTAGCAAAATGATAAACTGTAGCATGAACAAGAACCAAGTTTAAATTATCAAAACCTAATAAAGATCCTAATAAAGATCCTTGAGGGACACCATGTGTAATTAAATTCTTGTTAGATAAATTTCCATTGATTGATATATATTGTTTTCTATTACTTAAATAGCTTTGAAAGAGTCTATTACCTATACCTCTTACTCCATAATGTGATAACTTTTATAGTAAGATATAATGTTTCACAGTATTAAAAACCTTTTTAAGATCAATGAATACACCACATGCTTTCCAAATTAATTCAAATATTTTTATAAGAGCGTGATTTGTAGAATGTCTATTTGTAGATCCAAATTGAAGGTCATATTTACTGTTAATTTCATTTTAAAAAAATATATGTTCGTTCATGTAATAATTTCTCAAAGATTTTGCTTAAGTTAGACAGTAATGAAACGGGCCTAAAATTTACATTTTTACAAGTTTACAATTTACATTTTTTTCTTTTCTATAACCTGGAATGACTTCAGCAAATTTAAGCAAGTCTGGGAAAATACCATTAGATATTGACATATTGACGAGATCACGGATGGGCTTAGATACAATATTAGCTAAATATTTAAGTAATTTTGCTGAGAAATTGTTGGGACCACTAATTTTGTTAAAATTAAGTTTATGAATAAGGGATTTTACCTGTTTTTCAGAAGGAGGTTTAATATTTTTTTTCAATAGGGTTTTTCAATCATCATAGTTTGTTTTAATAATTCTTGTTTCCAGCTGTTTTCCAAATAGAAAAGAATTCATTAGCAAATTCAGTTGGATCTGTAATAAAACTTTTTCCTTGTTTTAAACAGTTAGGTAATGAAGAGTTATTACTATTTAAATCAATTATTTGAGTGAGTATGTAGGTAATGATTAATTTACCAGTGACAATCACAAAATTAAATACACAACAATTATATAGACATGAAACAAAATATATAGTTATACATATTACAAAAAAAAAATCACTATTATGTCAAATTTAGATATGTGATTGAAAGGCAGGAGTCACTCAATAGTGACGGCTAAACAAAGGAGTGACACCTACTGGAATTAATTTGAAGCATATATATATTTAGTCAACAACAACAAAAAATCCTGGATGTAACATTACAGAACTTGAAAGTTTAAAAACTATAAACTGAAACGATGAGAACAATAAAATCCATACTCACCAACCCCAACCTGCTAGTATCACTTCACCTACACAAAACAAACAGAAACTACAATATAAGACAAAAGATTCCAATTACTGAACAATTTTTTAACCAAATAGTAAAACTGAACTCTTTTCAGTTCAAGTAACAAAATATTATAACCTCTACTCTATTACAGTATGTTTGAGAACAAACATTAAAAACAGAACTTAATGATTTATTCATTCAACTATACATCGATACTTAAAACAATGCTTACCAAAATAACGTTTTTAAAGTTGGAAACAATCAAGTTGTCATTAACAGCCCGACGTGTCGAGTAGTTATGAAACAAATTTACGACTTTTAAAAAGTACACGGAAGTAACAATTTCGTAGTCATAAACAAACATTATATTAGCAATTTAGACAAGAAAAGTAAAGGTAGGAATGCGAAATTCTAAAAATGCAGCTGAAGCATCTGATAGGAAAGGTTGAAAATTTATTGTTTTGAGAGAGCAGCATTGTAGTGAAACTATTTTATCAACGTGGTTGGCGTCAAACCTGACAGCAGTAATAAACAACAATAATGGTATACGGTTTTGAAATGTAATAGCCTATTTATAAAAATGATCTATATATCAAATTTGATTTTAATCATAAATTTCATTTGAAAATACGACGTAATCTTTATTATAATTTGGTTAGTAGTTTAACATGGAAATCTTCACGTGAACTATATATGATAATTTTTACAACCATCTTCTTTTTTTTTTCTTTTTTTAAATCACTGACCAGACACCGCTGCAAAAGAAAAATTGAGAATTGAGAATACTGTTGTTTCTCAATTAAATCTGGTCCGCAAAATACTTATTCAGCTGAAGTTATCATCACGTGACCTCAAAAGAAGTACCGTTAACTCGGCCCATGCTGAATTACCAACCCAGCCTATATGTTTGCAACAAACTCTGTCATAATTTAAGTAAAAAAAAGTAAATTAAAATAACTACGTTTTATCAACGTATTTGTATTTTTAACGCGGGGCCAACAAATAGTTTTCGATCTAATTTATTACAGAAGGGCACATGGGTTTAGTTCTGATGTACTTAGAGCTCCCATTTGAGCTTACGGTAAACAAAATCATTGGTTCTGAGGTGTGTTCGAACCCATAGCTGTAGGATCCGGAGACTAATGCCTTACCTGCTCGGCCAGACAAACAACTCGGCCCTGCTTTCAATTAAATTTTATCCAAAAAAACATGTAGTCATTTTATTGGTCCAGCTTCTCCGACGAAATGCTAAAGAAAAAAATTGTGTTAAATAAACGTCTTGACTATGTAATTATTATATCTTATATCTACCATATGAAACTTGAAACAAATCAATCAATCAAAATACATTTCATGTTTAAAATAAAATCCGTTAACAAAAAATGTACATATTTTTTATTTTATAAGAAACTTTCTACTAGAAAACAAAAAATCACAGTTCGATTGTTTTTGAAATTTATAAGAATAAATATTATTAGTGATGAAACAAAAATTTGCAAAAACTCAAATACAAGGCTCTTCATTCCCTATCTTAGAAAATATCTATCTAGTAGTAAGAATCTGCAAGCAGACAAAATAAGAAAAATGAAAAAGTTTTTATATAAAACGAATAATACGATAACAATAGGGTTATATCAAACAGTTTTGATGATTTAATATTGTTATATGTTAGTCTCTAATTCATAATAAGGACCACTATATAAAATAAATCCCACTATATTTCCTATTTTTTTTTTTTTTTCTATTTAAATAATAGATCTATGACATATCAGTTCCATTAAACATTTAAAAAATGTTTAATGGAACTTTTTATATCACCTTGTGCTGTTTTAGACACTAACTTTATATATCACTATCAGCTCTTTGGACCCTCCAGGCCCGATCTGCGAGGTTTGCCTTCGGCTCTTATTGTCATGTATTAGGAAACAGTTTTCTTGTGCACAGAACTATGAATAATAGAAATGTATTACATACTGAATTTAAATAATGTCTTGTTTTATTAATATCACAACAATTTAATATGAAAAATTTTTATTATTATTATTAAAATGATTATATTTACAAGATATAAACACTTCAATTGAGAAAATAAATTGCTATCAATGCGTGTCCTGTGTTAAAATAATTAAAACGTATAAAAAATTTAAATAGTCAGTTATTTAAAATGATCACTTAATTTTGCTTTGTAGCTGAAATAGTTCTTTTCTATACGTATTTGAAGTGAAAATTCATTGTAGATTTCCGTCCAATAGAAATAGAACAATTTTTTCGCGAAATCCAGTTTTACGTGTGGTAGTGTCGGCATTGCGTTAACGTTCCTTGTTCTTTTGATGTGAGACTGTAATTTGAAGTAACCGTTGAAGTTTTTGCACGTTTCGCCATCAATGCACTTTCTAAAAACTATACACGCATTTCGCTTAACAGTGCTTTTGTTTGATGACAGTGGACACCTTGGGTCGGCAATAATTTTTACAGCACGTCTATGAATTGACGTTAGCCGTGATTTTTGCGTCGAGAAGGTAAGATGGAGTAGGATCAAGTTATTGAAAGTGAATAGTGGAATAATTTCTTGTATGTCACTTGAAAGAAGTCATTAAAATTCAAAGAAGGATCAAATAGACATTCCAGATATTTGTACCTGATATGAAAACACTTGTTTGTCTATAGAAAATGTTTAAGCTGTCTTTTTTAGCAAAACGTTTATTTGTCCAAAAAAGCATAGATTCATATTTGTCTTTTTCAAATTCATGATTAAGTTATTTTCATCCAGATAACTCGCTAAGTTTTTATTGAGTTTATTTTGAATGACGTAAAAAAGACTTATCGGACTTATCTTTTGAACCACTTTTTTTTTGGATCACTTCTTCTTGGATAATCTACTCACGATACGTCTAAACTCCTCTGATACACTTGTTTTTGAACACCCATTTTTGTGCTACCATCAACTTAGTCATCTTTTGTAGAAATTCTGTTTTGAGTGAGCCATTTTCAAGCTCTTATTTCCCGTTTACTTCTTGAAGTTTGATAAGTTGTAGAAGGTTTTACTCTGGTGTTACTGACTTCTTATCAACATTCCATAAAAAAGAGAATAAAAAGGGAACGAAAAACTTAGATAAAAGATTTTTGGGATTCGAAATAATAACCGTAAACGGATAGATTTATTGCATTGCACCATATACTATTGGTATAACTTGTTTTAGTTTAAATATTTATATATCGGAATCATGGCAAGTTCAAAGAAAACAAAACAACATGAAAAGCAATGCGAAGTAAGCAATAAAAGACTCAAAGAATTAAAGCACAAGAAATTGAAAGAGAAATTGAATCTCACAAGAACAAAATATAAACGAGAAAAAGCTGTTTTGTTTTAAAACAAGATCTTAATGAACAGATACAGACAGAAGATCCAGTCAGACAAAGAGAAATTTATGTGATCAAGAACTATTTCGGTCAGATACAGAAAGATGTAGAAGAGATTCAGCAAAAAGCATGCGGCAATAAAAAAAAACTGTTTTCCAATTCTTCGTTTGTCTCTATTATTAGTCAGAATTAATATTTATTTCACCTTTTTCCACAAATCGTGCCCTATGTACACAGAATCAGACTGGGATTCCTGAATTATCGATTAAGCGTCACTTAATGGAGCAACTACTAACTGCTCAGCTGGTCTCTACAGATTATAACTGTCTAGCAAGCATATTTTATTAACAAAATAAGATAATAAAACTTTTTATTAGACATTTTATATTATATTTTATACTCTGACGTCATAATTAGTTGCAAAAAATGTAAAAATATCTCATATCTCTCAATATTATTACCAATAGAGTTTTGGGCATATCGATAAAAAAGGTAACTCCTCCCATTTTTCACTTATGTCTGAAACTTTCAAAATCGCGCAAGCGATGTAGGGTGAAGCAAGGTGTGAAATAAATTTAAAATATAAGATGTGCGTAAAAATTAAAAGAAACCACGATATTGAATATCTATACATCATACTTTTGGTAATAATTTCAAGAAATTCTCACAAAATACATACTCTAAGAAGATAGGTTGTGATAAAAAATGTAAGGTAAAATAGCAACACAAGACTATATTTATGCAGAAAAAAATAAACAAAATACAGAAAATGCGTCAATTATTTAAACATCAAATAATCTCATGCAAATTGGTAGATTCAATAACTTGTGAGAAATATTATGAAAAGTGCCGTATACCACTAAGTTTTATGCTAGACAATTGTTTAAAGAGACTCCAAGGTACTTTGGCATGTTGCTCTCAATTTAAGGAGTTTTTAAAATAATTTATAATAGTTTTTGAAATAAAAATGAATCCTTTATATATCAGCCAAAAAGCTTATGTTCTCGAGTTATAAGTAATTCAAGTTTTAGGGTATGGTGTGAAACAATCCTATTGATGACATCACTGTTACGTATGGCATATTTAGGACATCATTTTCTGCTCTGTATTTTATATATCTATCTGTATCTTTAAATAATTTTTGGAAGGGTTTATGTTTTTGCTGATTCTGTACAAAACTTTATATTTGACAGGTGGCTAGTTCCAAGGTATTTTATGTTTTTGGTTTATTGATAAACCAAATTTGAATTCTCAAACAACCTTGTTTTTTGAGAAGAGCCGTTATAACGTGACAAATTTGCATGTGAATTTGCTTTGAAAACCGAAAAGCCGAAATAAAGATATTCACATTGTTCAAAAACTTAAAAGGACCTGGAACTAGCCACCTGTCTAAAATTTAACTATTAAAGACATAAACATCTATGTCTATCATCTTACCAATGATTATTTTAAAACCAATATTACTTCTAACGATATAGACGAAAGTGCGATATCCTAAATGTATAAAACGTAACTGCAGTGTCATCACAAGGCTTGTTTGAAACTATATATTAAAACTTCAAACGCTTATAACTGGAGAACTTTGTCTGGTGTTTTGATGAAAACATTCTTCATTTTTTAAACAACTTTTTAAATAGAGCCCAACATGTCGAAGTACCTTGGAAGAATCCTTAATGGTTAGGAAACTGAAAATACAATATAATAATTCATGCGGTAAATTGAGCCTCGAATTAAAAAAAAAAAAAAAAAGATCAAGGAGGAAACGACATCAGTAACGAATAATGCAAAGGTTATTTAGAGATTACGCATCACTTGGAAAAATTATCGAGCGTTTTAACAAACAAGACACTTCAAAAATTTGATATAAAAAATAACCAATTGTTTAATAACAATAAAAAAGAAGGTTTTTATTATCAACTTATGAAATAATGACTTAAGCTAACGCTGGTTTTTTAATCTGAATTACCTTAGTTACTTTGACAATACCACTATTTTAAAAAGATATTTTTAAAACTTGTCTGGCCTGTGTAAATCATCACTCATGGCTTTATATACATTCATTAAGTAAAAATGTTAAAACCTCTGTAAATATTTTACAAAGCTATCTGACCTTACTTTCAGTTACTTTTATGCCCGCCCTGATTAGCGTTAATTTTAAGGCTGTGGAGTGAGTACGGCGTGCGTTAAAATAGCTGATATACAAAAAAATTGTGTAACTTTTAAATAAATGATAATTAATTAAAAACACATTTTTAATGATATTTGCAAATAAGCTTTATGAAATTTTGTGAATGCAATTTTTATCAAAACTTCTAGGTGGAGGATAAAGGATAATAACATTATTAGGGTGAACTTAAAAAGGTAATTGGTTCAATCTCGCTAACGTTCAACACAGGGTAATTACCATTATGAAAGAGAAAAAGCGCACCTTAAAATTTTTTATAATCACTAGCTAAAGCATTTATTTAAGGATAAACTCTCGCTCGCGTTTTATCAAATGAGATATGACATACGTTTTTATGAGACTAAGACTGCAATGATTTGCCAATTCTAATGAGGATCAAGCGCGAAAAGCGGTACAAGTGAGGCTCGAATTGACGCATTAATTTTGGCAAAATGAAAACCATATTAAATGATGAAGATCGTGTAAGATATTTTTTTTGTCTGTTTTTAATCTTGCTGATCAAGGCTAAAAGGTTTAAAAAGTAATGGAAACTAGAAAGCAGAATATAACGTTTTATAAAAGACAAAGAAAAATCATAAAAGTCCTTTTATACCGATCAGTCTCCTCTTTTATTATGGTATAAATCTTGAAATATACATATTTTCCAATTTTATTACCTCATGAAAATGGGAACCTAAACAAACCTCGGAAATAAATGTACCAAAAATAACTTACTTCTTAATCTTAATTCTTCTTAATCTTCCAAATCTTAAAATAGCAAGAAAAATTATGTTAAATAAAGTTTTTCAAGTAAATCAAATGCTAATAATATTTGTGATTGATTGAAAAATTTTCTCCTTACTTTGAAATTACTTAAGTGATTTTCTACAAAGAATATCTTAAAGTGGGCGTTAATTACTTATTTGAATTTGATTAACGTAGAAGTGCCAGTAGGTTTATATTTGGTCCCATTATTCTTTCTGA